>PVKP010037172.1:0-21852 GCA_004027715.1 Plecturocebus donacophilus | reverse complement strand
CTAAGAACTAGCAAAACAGTGGCCAGGTGCGGGGGCTCACGCCTGTAATCACAACACTTTGGGAGGCCAAGGCAGGCGGATCACTTGAGGTCACGAATCAAAGCCCTGGCTGGATGCAGTGGCTCATGCCTGTAATCCCGGCACTTTAGGAGGCCAAGGCGGGTGGATCACCTGAGGTCAGGAGTTTGAGACCAGCCTGGCCAACCCAGTGAAACCCCATCTCTACTAAAAATACAAAAATTAGCTGGGCATGGTGGTGCATGTCTATAATCCCAGCTACTTGGGAGGCTGAGGCAGGTGAATCTCTTGAACCTAAGAGGCAGAAGTTGTAGTGAGCCAAGATTGTGTCGCCGTACTCCAGCTTGGGCAACAAGAGCTAGACTCTGTCTCAACAAAAGAAAAAGAAAAGAAGGAGCAAAATAAGAAATAGGAGAGATCAAAGAAGGCCATTAAGACCTTTGATTTTTTATTGTTTTTGTTTTTTGTGTTTTGAGACAATTTTTCCCTTGTTGCCCAGGCTGGAGTGCAATGGCTCGATCTCCTCTCATCCCGCAACCTCCACCTCTGGGGTTCAGGTGATTCTCCTGCCTCAGCCTCCTGAGCTGATGGGATTACAGGCATATGCCACCATGTCCGGCTAGTTTTGTATTTTCAGTAGAGACGGGGTTTCTCCATGTTGCTCAGGCTGGTCTCAAACTCCTGACCTCAGGTGATCCACCCGCCTTGGCCTCCTAAAGTGCTGGGATTACAGGTGTGAGCCACTGCATCCAGCCGGGGCTTTGATTTTTTAACACAAAAAGTCAAGGAAATTTAAGTCGAGATGTGAATTACTTTAGATTTTAACATCTTTGGATTATGACTTACAAGGGCATTTATTTGAAAATTATTATTATGTTGACATTTTATATCATTGCAGAAGCTCTGAAAAGTTGCGCTAGACAATGTGGCTAGAAATAATTTTGTATGAAAAATACCACAGGGACTGAATTTTAGTTTCTGGCAAATTTCATCTTCTAGGGATTGGGAGGCAAGTCATTGCTACCCATGAGACAGGTCTCTTGAGTTCAAGCTAAAAGTCTAGTACTTAGAATTTTCCTGTAACTGTTTCAAAGCATTTGCAAGATCTCCTGGAACGCACCGTGACTAATATCATGTCGCAATCCTGAGGATGCTCTTTCTCAGCTAGCTCTTGCAGCCTTACAAACCAACCATGCAAAGCGTGGCTTTTATCTCCAGCCGTTTTCTTTGTGCAAGTGTGCCTAGTCCCAAAGAAAACCTCAGGACTGGTTGCACCCAGTTCTGGCCATGGGTTTACGATTCCCAAGACTTGAAAGAAAGAAAAAATTATGCAGATGTGGCAGAAGACATCTAAGCTCACATCCCCAGGAAGCTCTGTTGGCTCATTCCCCTGGTCAGTATCCGCAGGACAGTGGAACGTGCTGATTTCCCTTTCAGGCTTCAGTCACACTAAGATTATTTTTGGGTTGCCAAAGGAAGCTCATTTTCCCAGTCTCTGGGGCAGATGTTTGAGTGACCGAAGGAGAACCAGATGGTCATCAGAGAGGCCTGGGCTGGGAATGAATAACCATTCAGAAAGTGGGAATCAGGACAACCATAAATCAGCCAGTAGCCAGAAGCCTGCACGTTACGCGTAGGAACTAAAACAGGAATCTACTGCTACACTCAACCCACTGCTTTCCAACCAAGAGAGTAACTCAGAACTAAAGAGGAAAACAGTAACACTAAAAAGTGAGACTCGCCAACCCAGGGCATGCTCTGGTACACGCAGGGCATGTGTGCATAGATCCGAGGTCGTCAGATGCAGCTGGGAGTCAGAGGAGCTGCAGCTGATGCCCACTGTGACACTCAGGCTGTGGCTCTGCAAATGAATTAATACTGCCCTTGTTCCAGCTGAGCCCATTTCCGGTTTCCTCCCATTCATCACCCCCAAACAATCTGAATGGTCTTAACACACACTGCAAGTGATTATTTTTATGCGTTCAAATTTAAAGAGACCTCCTGATTCCTCAGAGAGTTGAGGTAAAGCCATCACCTTTAAAGGCATAGGAATGTAATCAGTCATGAGCTCCCAACTGACCCTCTCGCAGTGGGTTTGTATGTGTCACCTTCCCAAGAGAGGACAGTGTCCTCTAGTAACTTTCAGTTCTTTGAAAATAACAGGGGATGTGGATGTCAAGGAGGAGAATGCATGTGTTCATCCTTAGTACAGATTTCAAATGGAGCTAAGGTAAAAATGGGCATTCTCTGGGAAGTGAGACTCCCTCACTCTTGCCGTGGTCCCATGATGTCGTGGGTGAGAAAACTATGGGGTCTGGAGCTGTTTTTTGGATTTGGGAGCTGGCTACTCAAGGTAGACTCTTGGGTCATTCGGGTCATTTCTCAGCAGGGTTGGCTACCAGGTTCATTGCATTGGATGTATTTCTGGAAGGAGGACTGTGATATGCTTTACCCTAAACTCCAGAATGACAAAATCAGATGTGTGTGCGCATACACATGCACACAGGAACATCTCAAGACATGCAAAAAGTAGAGGTGGGACGGCTACTAAAACAAGAAAGGCAGTGGAAGAGTCTGAAGAAGGAAACAGGGCTGGGTGCAGTCGCTCATGCCTGTCATCTCAACACTTTGGGAGGCTGAGACGGGGAGATTGCTTCGAGCCCAAGTTCGAGACCAGCTTGGGCAACATGACAAAATCCCGTCTCTATAAAAAAAATACAAAACCTAGCTGGATGTGGTGGCACATGCCTGTAGTCTCAGCTACTCGAGAGGTTGAGGTGGGAGAATAGCTTGAGCTTGGGAGATGGAGACTGCAGTGAGCCGAGATCGCGCCACTGCACTCCAGCCTGGGTCACTGAGCCAGACACTGTTGCCAAAAAAAGAGAGAGAGGGAAAAAGAAGTAACTGGCAGGAAAGAAACTGAATTATCAGAGAGGACCCTGATACAGCAGCTGAGTCAAATCCAATTCACCAGCAACAGTAAACACGTCAGGCTCTTTTCTAGACAAACCTTTCAGAAAACATGTCATACTCTCACATGGCTTATTTTAACAGAAAAAGATTGTTTTAACTGGGTATGCCATTTAGGTTTTAGATGAAGAGTTAAGACATCGTGGGCTGGGCACAGTGGCTCACACCTGTAATCCCAGGACTTTGGGAGACTGAGGCGGGTGGATCACTTGAGGTCAGATCAAGACCAGCCGCGGCAACATAGTGAAATCTCATCTCTACTAAAAACACAAAAATTAGCCGGGCATTGTAGCAAACGCCTGTAATCCTAGCTACTAGGGAGGCTGAGGCAAGAGAATCACTTGAACACAGGAGGTGGAGGTTGCAGTGAGCCAAGATCATGCCACTGCACTCCAGCCTGGTTGACAGAGTGAGACTCTGTTTAAAAAAAAAAAAAAAAAGGCATCGTGGTTACATTTGTACATTTGGGCTCACTGTTAAGTTCCAGGCAGCACTCTCCGGCCTTCTGCTGCCTTCCCCAGATCAACATGAGCTGCTTGCTGTTTTCTTCCTTCCTTGCCTCTTCCTTCCTTTCTTTCTAGGAATAGTGCTGAGTTCGTGAGCTTTGCTGACATATATTTGTAAGGGCAGGTGCTTCTTTAAGAATCTTTTGGGAAAGGTGAGATGCTGGTGAGTCCACAGGAAGGAGCAAAGAGAGAGGCTGTTGCAGGCTCACATGATCACACAACAGGGCTCAGCAAACTCATGCCTGGGGGCCAAAGCTGACCCAAGCACTTGTTTTTGTAAAGTTTTACTGGAACACAGTCGTACCCATTCATTTACTAATTATTGCTTATGGCTGCTTTCAAAGCACAAAGGCAGAGGTGAGCAGCTGCAACAGAGACTATTTGGGTAGCAAAGCCTGAAATGCATATTATG
This sequence comes from Plecturocebus donacophilus, assembly GCA_004027715.1. Lineage (NCBI taxonomy): Eukaryota > Metazoa > Chordata > Mammalia > Primates > Pitheciidae > Plecturocebus > Plecturocebus donacophilus. Next base: position 17,946 of record PVKP010037172.1, on the reverse strand, counting down.
CCTCATCTACAACAGTGCTCCCATCCATGGGGGATATGTACCAAACCCCGTATTTCTTTTTCATTTCTTTCTTTTTTGGGGGGGAGGACAGAGTCTCGCTCAGTCACCTAGGCTGGAGTTCAACAGCACAATCCCAGCTCACTGCAACCTCCACCTCCTGGGTTCAAGCAATTCTCCCGCCTCAGCCTCCTCAGCAGTTGGGATTACAGATGTGCACCACCACACCCGGCTAAGTTCGTACTTTTAGTAGAGACAGGGTTTTGCCATGTTGGCCAGATCGGTCTCAAACTCCTGACCTCAGGTGATCTGCCTGCCTTGGCCTCCCAAAGTACTGGGATTACAGGCATGAGCCACTGCGCCCGGAGCTGTTCATCAGAACATGTTTCTGTTCACGTCTTCCACCCACAAATCTAATGCCTCTTCCATCCTAGCTAAGCGCTTATGCACTTGGGCTGTTTACTTTTGCAGCTTAGGGGTGACAGCAAAACTAGCACAAATTTTCCTTCTTCACAGTTTCAAGGATAGAAGATTCGTTCTTATCATTGTTACCACTGATCTTGTAACCTCAGCATATGACTTTTCTTTCTTCCTCGAGAACGTTTCCACTGAAAGGAAGCCCCGTACGGCTTCTCTCTGGCATATCTGCATGGCCAGCATCACCGCTTTCTCCACAGGGCCATTATGAAGTAGAATACAAATGGCTTGATCACAGGAACCATGATGCCACAGCAGCGGATCTGATCACGGAGCTGGCTATGTGGCAGGTAGTGTAGACGGCGTGGAGAAACTGGATGAGGGAGTGATTCACGTCCCAGGCGGGACACAGCAGAACAGCGTGAGATCTCACCACTCTCATCAGCATGGCACGCAACTGGAAACTTATGAATTGTTTCTGGAATTTTCCATTTAATATTTTCTGATAGAGCTTGACTGTGGGTCACTGAAACGTAGGAAGCAAAACTTTGGATAAGGGCGGGGTGGGGTACTGTTTAACAGTCTAGGAACAGTTCATACTCTAGACCTACCCCTCTCTCCACTGCCATCTGTATCCACAGTCATTATGAAGACTTGAGAATTTTCAGAAAAGATGACTTAGGAAGTGGAAAGGAAGGAAGTGACAACGAGAGACATCTTAGCGAAGGAGCTAGCACCGTAGTTCCTCTAAAAGCAACCTTCTCACCCAGGATTCTGTGTAATTTTATCTTTAAATGTCATTTTAAAATCGTACAGATAAACTCTTTAAAACAACAAGGATTCTCTTTTTAAAATGCACATACTTTGCTAACTGTCCCAGGATCACTTGCCACTGTTTAAGTCGGTTTTAAATCAGACTGCTTTCCTAAGAAACACATGCTTGGAAAAATGGAAGAGGCCGGTTTGTATTTTGGCCTGTAGGGTGGGTGATGGTGGTGAAATGAGAGAACGTGGCTTGGAGGAGGAGGAAGGAGAGGCTGCCTGGGAGGGGAGACAGGAGGGACCTCGGTGGGAAGTTCACACCAGGATGAGGGCTCTGAGCTGCGGGGGGTCTGTGAAGACAGCAGGTACCAACTGAGCAGGAGGGGACGGCAGGAGGGGATGACAGGAGGGTTCAAAGGCAAATAGAATCCCATTCAAAATATTGCATAGGGTCAGCCCTGCCTTCAGGAAAAAGGGAAGGAAACTCTTCATCCTCTCCCTCCGGGCCAAAGGGCCCTTGCTCCCAGAAGCCAGCACCTCTGCTGGCAGGCGACTTCCCACTGCCTGTCACTCACATGGCCTCCCACCTCTCCATCCTCGCGACCACCAATGCTGCAGCACAGGCTCTGGTTACTTCTCAGTGGGGCTACGCACGGCCAAGGCCCCCACATCCATCTCTCCACCTCCATCCTGCCTTTCTTCAGTCCCACTCCTCCTCTGCCCCACTGCTTGAGGAATCTTAAAACAAAAACTCCGACCTGGTCACTCAATTGAAAAACCATCCGTGAGTCACTTTTCTTGCAAAAGAAGTCATAATTCCATAGTCGGAAACTAAAAGTGTGGGCTAAACACTTTGCTTAATAGACTTTGTGGCTCTCTGGATAGACTCTGAAACGTCCTATTTGAGGAGCACTGTACATGTTATTTTTCTGTTCCAGAATGCCATCCGTTTCTGCAGGTGTTCCTGTGGACGTCCTATGGAAGAGTCAAATGCCACCCATCCAATGACCCCCGGCTGATTCCCGGAAGGAATCAGATCTCTTCTCTATCTAGCTCAGTATTGCATATAGCTCCTTGAGGATTCATTATGCAGAAGAGGGAAATATGAAGACTACAGAAATAACCATAATTCATTACGGAATATAAAAAAATGCCATGAGAGATGGATAAAGACTGGGTCTGCCATCTATGTAACCCCAAAGCACCCGGCACAGTGCTCAGAGTGTGGACGGAGATGTCAGGCTGGCCGCAATCCAGCATTGATTTGTACAATGACTTGGTTGTGGGCATCTGCAGGGTTATGTTATGAACTACTGTGCTTGTATCTGGTGTCAGAAGGAAGAGTGCTAGGAAGAATTCCAGATGTCTGCCGTGGGAGCTAAAGAGGAGGGGTAGATGGGTGACACAAAGGCCACCTTTTGCTACTCAAAGCTTAAAAGATAATTCCACAGATATTTACTGAGTAGATATATTTGTTTCAAGGGGAAATAAATTTGAATATCCAAACAAAATTCTCATCAACACATTTTGGAAAACGCCTGCCCCATTTACAAAACAGGAGCTGCCTTCCTGATTATAAATGCTCAAAAGTGAGAAACAGGTACAACTGACAATCAGAGAACACAGAGATGACTGAAGGCTTGGGGGAGTCAGAAAGTGTCTGTGAGGAGGCTGTGCGCTGTGGCTCATGCCTGTACTCCCAGCACTTTGGGAGGCCGAGACAGGTGGATCACTTAAGGTCAGGAGTTCGAGACCAGCCTGGCCAACATGGTGAAACCCCATCTCTACTAAAAAATACAAAAATTACCCTGGCGTGGTTGTGTGCACCTGTAATCCTAGCTACTCGGGAGGCTGAGGCATGAGAATTGCTTGAATTAGGAAGGCTGAGACATGAGAATCGCTTGAACCCAGGAGGCAGAGGTTGCAGTGAGGCGAGGTCACACCACAGCAAGCCACAGCACTACCTCCTGAGTGACAGAGCGAGATCTTGTCCCAAAAACAACAACAACAACAACAACAAACAAACATCAAGGCAAGCAAACAGTAACAGTAGGGGGTGGGATGAGGAGTTCACCCTAAATTGCTCCATCTTTGTGAAATTTTTGCCCTGGATTCCACAGGGGAACTTCTGCCCTCTTGTATTTTGCTTTGTTTTTATTTCTTAGGCTCTGAGCTACCATATTGCATAAGATGTGGCTAAAAAGAGAAAAAAAAAAAAAAAATTCCCATCTTCCAATACTCATGAAGTCTTTAAGTGAGGTGGGTTTTTCTTCCCCCCCCCAGCACCCAATGCCCATTTATCTAACTCACCTATAAGCTGTCAAAGATTTTTTTGGCCAGACACAGTGGCTCACGCCTGTAATCCCAACACTTTGGGAGGCCAAGGTGGGTGGATCACTTGAGGTCAGGAGTTCAAGACCAGCCTGGCTAACATGGTGAAACCCCGTTCTACTAAAAATACAAAAAATTAGCTGGGTGTGGTGGCCTGCACCTGTAGTCCCAACTACTCAGGAGGCTGAGGCAGGAGAATCGCTTGAACCTGGGAGGTGGAGGTTGCAGTGAGCCAAGATCATGCCACCGCACTCCAGCCTGGGTGACAGGTCCATCTCAAAAAAAAAGAGACCATTTTGTCATCTGCCTAAACACCAGCACAATAACTGAAATTGGAACTAAGTGAGGATCTCCTGTTCCTCTTAAGAGTAAGGTTCTGACAGCGCTGAATATTATTTCCATTACAGTCTCAGAAGACACATCTTGAGGACTTTTGTTACCTTAAAGGCTCAGCGAAGCTCATAAACAGTTATCCTAATATATACGGTGCAAAAATGAACCACATTACCCTGTCCCCCTCGCTGTAGTGACTGCCATCATTTTGTCTATGGAAGAAGAAATTCTTATTTCAGTTTCATTTCTGAACAGCCACCTTCCTTTTAGTCTTAATATGTTCTATTTTGGGCAGGCATGGTGGCTCATGCCTGTAATCTCAGCACTTTGGGAGGCTGAGGTGGGCAGATCACAAGGTCAGGAGTTCAAGACCAACTTGGCCAACATGGTGAAACCCCACCTCTACTAAAAATACAAAAGTGAGCTGGGCGTGGAGGCGCAGGTTGCAGTGAGCCCTACTTGTGCCACTGCACTCCAGCCTGGGCAACAGAGTGAGGCCCTGTCTCCAAAAAAAAAAAAAAACTTTTCTATGTAAATGACATGAGCTGTTTACTTCCTTGAGAATTGCAAATTGCTTGGATGAAAATGTAGCAGAGGGCCAGGTAGCCAGTTGGAACAGGCCCCTGAAAGTGTGCCACAGGAGTAAGCCTAATTCAAACTTCAGCAATTTTCCAGGCAATCCATCTTGGCCAAATAATTATTCTTATCTCCTTTCTTCCTCCACCCACTTAAATAATCACTTCGTCTTCTTAAGTACCAAATCAAACCAAACAATAACCACCCCCTAATGTAAATCTTATTTTCTCAGACCAGCAATAATTGCCATCTTGTCTTTCTTATCTTGCTCTGGCAATCCGACATAAGGCATTGAGTTTCAAGCAACCTTTTATATGTCCTGTGCCAGCTGAAGTGTTGCTTAAGGAATGTCTAAGTGAACTGAGACCTACTTGGGGAAGTCCGGGACTAAGGCAAGGGAGAGAGAAAAGTTCACAGTTTGGGGCAGTGGAGAGAAAAGGCACAAAACTCGGGGAGCTGTGGATCGGCACGTGTTGCTGCGTGCTGCGGGTTGGTGCTGAGAATAAGGCATTTTCTGCAGCAGTAGCTCTGGAACTGGTGTCTGGGAAGGCTATGAGAACAACGACGTGCAAGCCAGTCTGTGCTCTTGAGGATCCGGAGCAGGCTGGGGGATCTGTGCTTCTCAGTTTCCCATGAGTGCCACAAACACCTTGGCCCACTCCCTCTGTCCCTGAACTACAGAAAGTAGGGAGACAGTAGGGGGAGGTCCCTGGCCGTCACCCAGCCCCTAGCCGGGAGACTCACAAAAGCCTTGCCACTTTCACTTTTTTTTTTTTTTTTTGAGACGGAATCTCGCTCTGTCACCAGGCTGGAGTGCAATGGTGTGATCTCGCTCACTGCGACCTCCACCTCCCAGGGTCAAGCCATTCTCCTGCCTCAGCCTCCCGAGTAGTGGGGACCACAGCCACGCACCACCACACCCAGCTCATTTTTGCATTTTTAGTAAAGATGGGGTTTCACCATTTTGGCCAGAATGGTCTCGATCTCTTGTGATCTGCCTGCCTTGGCCTCCCAAAGTGCTGGGATTACAGGTGTGAACCACTGCGCCCTGCCTACCACTTTCACTTTTTATAATCTCGCTAGCATCAGAATTACCAGAAACACAGACTGCCGGGCCCTACCCGACCCAGATCCACCAAGTAGGTCTCTCCAGAGCGCACAGGAGCCAGATGCGAGAGTGTGGAAGCTCCCTGAGCCCATTCAGGCGTCTGCATCCACAGTGATCCTTCTGCATTTCTGTGATGTCTATGAACTCTTTGCACTGCATTCATATCTTTTCCCTGGCTCTTTTCCCCTCACAGCTGCCTTGAGCTATAATGTAACTTACAAGGGAACGAGTTTGCTCTCAGCGGAGCTCTGCGGTCTTTCCTCGAATCGCAGGTCTCCAGCTTATAAAATCCAAGGTTGGGACCAGCTACTCCCCAAGGTTCCCTGCAGCTCTGACACTTTATAGTTGTGTTTACCACAAGCCACGTCTCTGACTCTCGCAGTTCTGGGCTCTTTGCCTTGGTGCCTTTTTGGGCTTTTCACTTATATCCTGCTTATTTCTTCACCAACTCCCCCTGGGATGTGTAATCCTTTGTTTTTGCTGCCGATTTGTGAAAAACCAAGTCTTAAATTCCCTCTAGCTGCTTCCAGGTTTCTAACCTTAACCGAATAAAAAAGAAGAAATCTACTTACCTGTTAATGAGCTGCTATACAGATATCCTATTTTAAGAGAAAAGATACTGTGTTCTCCCATTGTTACATTTAAAAAAATGTCACCTAAATCACTGATATTCTTAACCCAGACAAAAATTCCCAGAAGGGAGAAGGAGACTTTCTCTCACTTGGGGACAGAAATGAATGTCCACTATATGCCAAGGCCATTTTAAACTATTTCTCTCTTTTTTTTTTTTTTTTTTTTGAGACAGGGTCTGGCTGTGTCACCCAAGCTGGAATACAGTGGTGCCATCTTGGCTCACTGCCACCTCTGCCCCCAAGGTTCGAGCAATTCTGCTGCCTCAATTTCCCGAGTAGATGAGATTACAGGTGTGAGCCACCATGCCCTGCTAATTTTTTTGTATTTTTGTATTTTTAGTAGATATGGGGCTTTGCCATATTGGTTAAGGTTGGTCTTGAACTTCTGACCTCAAGTGATCCACCCGCCTAAGCCTCCTAAAGTGCTGGGGTTAAAGGTGTGAGCCACCACGCCTGGCCCAGGCCATTTTAAATTCATGGTATGCTGGCTGGGGAAGACAGTGGAAGGTGACCAAATCTTACGATGAGAGGTATGCAGGGGGCATTACGGGATGGTGAGAGGGTACACCAACCATCCCCATCTGCACATCTGTCCAACCATCCATCTATCTCATGCACACAGTGAGAGGAAGGACCTGGAGACACAGTGAGCAACCCTGATGGGGCCCTGCCCCCACGGAGCCTACACTAATGGCGGATGACATTAAGTGAGCTGTCATTTGAATAATGATGTCACTACAATCTGAGTTAAGGGCCATGAAAGACAACATAGGGCACACCCGTGCTGGGAGCCCAGGGAGGTAGGATGTATGCATCTGGGAAGACTTCCTGGAAGAGGTGAATCCTGAAGTTACAGAAATAGGAAGTGGAAGTCCAAAGAGAAGGACAGACTGTTTTTGACCCAGGGGCAGAGTGGAGAATCTATAAGTGGAGGCTGTGATTGCCCTGGGCTCAGAGAGGCTGCGAGGCTCAGCCCACACTGCCCATAGAAGCAGCCTAAGTGCTAACACTCTATCCTCAAGGCCTCAGAGGAAGAACACTCATTCCCCTTGGATGCAGAGAGCTCCATGCCAGTGTCTCTCAGCATTAATAGTTTTACTCTGTGAAGATCTGACTTCCAGTCAGACTCTGTCTTTCCATTTTAATACAAATCACAGGTTTACACCCTTGGTGTTCATTGTTCTTTGTAGAAGACTCTAAGTTTAATTTGCTAGAAAAATCCAGGTCAACCCCGAAACAAGAGAGAGTTTCCCATCTAGGATACCCTGAATCAACCAAAAATGACACATTCAGATGCCGTAACAGAAGTTCTTCATGCCCAGACACATTTGGAAACATTTAGAGCAGACATCTGATCAATTATTCAGTCCAAATAAAACACAAGAGGGCCTCTCCTTTCTTCCCACAGGCCTAATATCTGCACTAGAGGGTACTGGCTTTCAGGTCCCCATACCCCTGCCAGTTCCACCAGCAAACAAAGAGTCAAACACCCATATCAGACTCACAGAATCCGAAGGTCCTGCTTTGCTCTTTTTTCAAGAAATAGGTCCGTTATTCCTTCTAAAACCTCAATCACCCCAAAGTTCTCCCAGATCTTTCCAAACTTGTGATTCCAAAAATGTTAGAACTGATTCTCTTGATGCCAAAGGAAGCCGGATACAGGTCTCCTGATTGATGTGCTAAACAAACTCTTCCAAGCTGAGAGTTGACAATTGCAGATTTGGCAAAGACAACCATTACTTCCATTTTGTTTGTTTTTGTTAAAAATACAAAAAGGGAGACAGGCTCCAATTACTTAATAAGTGTCATCCATTTCATGCCCTGTTATACTGAAACTCTTCCCTTCTCTTCATTTTAAAGCTTCTCTCTCAGAATGCTAGAACACAGACTTTTCTCCTGAAAACTCTCTTTTCTTTTTCAGATAAAGAAATGACTTACACTTGAGAAAGGACACATATCTTTTTTGAATAGCCAATAGTCACAATGCATGTGCCACTCATTTTACTGGAGACCTTAAACATTTAAATGACATGCCAGATTCTTATTTAAAATATTGTTAATATTCTTTTTTTTTTTTTTTTTTTTTTTTAAGACGGGGTTTCACCATGTTGGTCAGGCTGGTCTTGAACTCCCGACCTCAGGTGATCCGCCCGCCTTGGCCTCCAAAGTGCTTGGATTACAGGCGTGAGCCACCGTGCCTGGTCAATATTGTTAATATTCTTAATTTAAATATTCTTATTTAAATACTGCATGGCCAGGCGAGATGACTCACTTCTGTAATCCCAGCTATTTGGAGGCCCAGGTGGGAGTATCGCTTGAGGCCAGGAGCTTGAGACCAGGCTGGGCAACATAGCAACAAAAAAATACTTAAAGAATTAGCAGGGCATGGTGGCATGTGCCTGCAGTTCCAGCTACGCAGGCGGCTGAGGTAGGAGGACTGCTTGAGCCCAGGAGTTTGAGGTTACAGTGAGCTATGATCACACCACTGTACTTCAGCCTGGGTACCGCCAGAGCAAGACCCTATCTCTAGAAAAAAAGAAATTGTTATTGCAGAGCAGAAAATGAAGAGAGATTCGGGGAAGAACAGCCAGTCAGGTAGAAGAGGACCACAGGTGGTATGGGGAGAGGCTAGACTTTGGTATTTCTGAGACCAAATTGGCAATCTTAATCTTGGATGTGGTGGTGAAAGCGGGGGTGGGTGGCAGACACCGAGATGACTGACAATTATGCAAATGACAGTGGGGTTCAGCCATCCAGTCCCCATTCTCTTTTTCACTGGCTTCTACTCCTCAAACTTGATAGTCACCATATGGTTTTACTCTAAGCATGGATGGAGCTTTCTGAGAGGGAAATCTCATTGCTATTTATTGGGGCCATTAAAAATAAATCATAAGGGGGATGCATGGCAGCTCCTCGGCATTTGTATTACATTTGCTCAGCTTAAGTGCTCAGAGCACACCATGACGTACAGGTGCAAAAACAGTCCGTGTCTGGCTGGAACTTGGCGGCAGGTTTAATCATCCTCATCTGTGAAATAAAAGGCTTTTTGTACCTTAGTTGATTAAAACAGTACCACATTTCTTTGAGTGGTCCTTTCATTTTAAAAATGCTGAAACGAAGAATCTTGGATTGTGAACATATAACTAAAAAAAGAAAACATTTTTTCCAGTAGTTCTGCACCTTTATAACAAACAGCAGGGCCAACCCTGGTAAACTATGAGGCCTAGAAAATACCCGCTCCCGGCTGCCCACACTTCCTGCGCCCTGCAGGGCTAGGCTCAAACGACACCTCAAGAGATGGCTGAGAAATGATGGGTGTTTGGGCTTCGGTGATGGCCGGGCATGAAGCCCCGTACCACCTCCTCCGTGAGTGACGGGGTGGAGCAGAAGTGGAAGTGGGTGCCCATCTAGGGCACAGGGAAGGGAGAATTGTCAAAGTAGGATCAGTGCTGGTTTCTCCACCAAAGATAATGGGCTTAGGAACAGTATACTAAGAGTTTCAGGTGATGGCCAGGCTCGGTGGCTCATGCCTGTAATCCCAGTACTTTGGGAGGCTAAGGTGGGAGGATCACCTGAGGTTGGGGGTTCAAGACTGGACTGACCAACATGGAGAAACCCCATCTCCACTAAAAATACAAAATTAGCTGGGTGTGGTAGTGCACCCCTGTAATCTCAGCTACTCGGGAGGCTGAGGCGGGAGAATTGCTTGAACCCAGTAGGCAGAGGTTGCGGTGAGCTGAGATCGCACCATTGCACTCCAGCCTGGGCAACAAGGGTGAAACTCCATCTCAAAAAAAAAAAAGAGCTTCAGGTGACATGATACAGAAACCCAGAAACAGAGCCAGGGCAACAGGTATACTGGTGGCGAAACACTGCTGAGAGGCTTAGCTTCGCCTTAAAGGCAGCACAAAGCTTCCCAAATCCAGCGCATTATGACAAAATGCACTGAAATTCCCTGGACAAAACTACAATGATAAACTCATAAAACAATGTGTGATTCATCAGCAAACTTGTCTAAAGATAACGTTTTTGGTGATGGTAGTAACTGGCCTATGCTACACGTGTAAATTACTATCATCTCTCCAGAAAAACAAAACCTTTGACTAAGTAATTTTACTGCTATAAGCCATGTAAGGAAATGTCAAAAAAAAAAAAAAAAAAAAAAAAAAAGTAACACAGAGAGCTATAGGAGCCAAGATGTCCTTTACAAAATTAACAGTTTGAAAAAATGTGACTATAAATGTGAAGTACATTGGTGAAACAAATTATGGCACTTTCATGTTAAGGAATATTAGCCATTATAGATCGTGTTTCAGAAGACCCTTTAATAACAAAGGGATACGCTCATGATTATGCCATTAAGACCATAGCAAGTTTCGTATATTAATGTTAATATAAGATCAACTAAAAATACAAATGTGCTTAAAGAAAAAAATCAATTAGAAATCCACAGCAAAATGTTATAGATGGCTATCTCTGAATATAGGACTGTTGGTGATTTATACTGTCTTTAGGATTTTTTTTGGTTTTTTGGTCAAAAACATTTACATAGTAAAGCATTACTTTTATACTCAGAAAAACTCATGAATTATGCATAATTTAAATTATATGTAGTCATTAAAATTATAGTAAATTTATAAAAAGGTAAGTTTAAATAATAATTTAAATAAAAATACATTATATAACATGTAATATATTTTATTTATGTGATAGTTCATTTATTAGAGCAGTATTCAGTATACAAAGTTCCCAATTAAATAATTCCTTGGAGTTGTTTTGCAAGAGAGTATGACTTAAGGAATTTTTTAACAACGTGTGTGCTTGTCAGCTCTCCACAAAGAGCTGTTATGCTCCGTCCACGGCTTAGAGGCTCACCAGAGGGGTGTGGACGTGCTGCTGGGCTATCCTCGCTGCAGACACGGGCTTACTTAGCTCTCCACTGAACGCTGGCTGAGATGTCCCGGGGCACAGCTGCTGAGCAATCAGATCCTGCTCAGCAGGGACAAGCCCTCCAGCCTGTGGGAACAGGAGGGGATGAGAGGAATGGGCAACCCCCTGGGCTGGAGAGCCACTAGTGAAGAATGTACAGTAAGAAAAGGTCAGAATGCTGGAGCCGTGCTGGAGTTGAAGTCTGCTGTTGCACAGACACATTATTTCCCTTCTTGTGGGAAATAAGGAGCAGAGGGCATCTGCTGTGCCAGCACAGAGCACAGGGGCCCCCTTACTGCCAACCTTCAGCAAATGGTCAGAATAAATCTAAAAGCCTATGATGTTCATGATGTGAATGGTACAGCCTTAGATGTGATGCCATTGTGCAGTCTACAACCTGCACAACCATGCTTGGTAGTCCTAGGTTTCCAAGAACAAAAAGGAAGAGGAAAAGCAACTTTTCCTCCTTTAAATATAGCTTACTGTGCTAAATGTAAGATGCGTCTTTTTTTTTTTTTTTTTTTTGAGATGGAGTCTCTCAGTTGCCAGGCTGGATGGCAGTGGCACAATCTTGGCTCACTGCAACCTTTGCCTCCCAGGTTCAAGCGATTCTCCTGCCTCAGCCTCCCAAGTAGCTGGGACTACACGCACCACCAGGCCTGGCTCATTTTTGTATTTTTAGTAGAGACGGGATTTCACCATGTTGGCCAGGATGGTCTCGATCTCTTGACCTCATGATCCACCCGCCTCGGCCTCCCAAAGTGCTGGGATTACAGGCATTAGCCACCGCAACCGGCTGCACCTTTCATCTTCTAAGGCCTTGCTGTAAGCAAAGCTGATTTTCCAGTGCTTCCCTACGCTGCCTAGGTTCAGGACAGTGGGAAGGAGGACGGGGCTCCAACAGGCAGAGGGAGGGCGCCCACCCCACAGCTGTTTCCATGGAGAGCAAGGCCTAATAAGCGCTCACACTAAAAAGACACATCCTTCAGATTGGGACACAAAGAAGAGAACACAGAGCCACCCTGCAACCAGTTAACCAAAAGCCCTCACGACTGTGTGTGTGCCAGGCAGTGCAAGAGCAAACCAGGACGGCAGGAAGTGTCCCCGGGTCTGTAAGGGAGAGCTGCGAGCCATGCAGGGAGTCCCAGTTAGATTAAAACTGGGAGTCGGATTCCACACAACTTCGCCTGAATCATTTTGTCTTATTAAATTATTATTATTTTTTCAGACAGGGTCTTGCTCGTCACCCAGGTTGGAGTGCAGTGGCATGATCACAGCTCACTGCAGGCTTGGCCTCTTGGGCTCGAGTGATCCTTCTGCCTCAGCCTCCTGAGTAGCTGGGACTACAGGCATGCCCCACCACACCTGGCTAATTTTTTTTTTTTTTTGTATTTTTTGTAAAGATGGGGTTTTGTCATGTTGGCCAGGCTGGTCTCAGACTCCTGAGCTCAAGCAATCCACCCACCTCAGCCTCTCAAACTCTGGGATTACAGGCATGAGCCACTGCACCTGGCCTTTTCTCCTTTCAACCAGAAATCTCTCCATCTAAGTTAAATTCACTAATAGTAGTTGTCAAACACACTAGCAAGGCATAGCAACAAAATCCTTGTGTATATTATAAAGTATTCTAGAAATTAACATATGCACTGAACTCAATACCCAGTTGCCTTTTTTTTTTTTTTGAGATGGAGTCTCCCTCTGTCGCCCAGGTTTGAGTGCAGTGGCGAGGTCTCAGCTCATTGCAACTTCCAGCTCCTGGGCTCAGATGATTCTCTTGCCTCAGCCTCCTAAGGAGCTGGAACTACAGGCATGCACCACCATGCCTGGCTAATTTTTGTATTTTTACTAGAGACAGGGTTTCACCAACGTTGGCCAGGCTGGTCTTGAACTCCTAACCTCAGGTGATCCACCTGCCTTGGCCTCCCAAAGTTCTGGGATTACAGACGTGAGCCACAGTGCCCAGCCCCCTGGTGACTTTATCATCTTACCATTTCGGTTTTTTCCTTAAATGAAAAATATCACCCTCCCAGATTTTTCTCAAAGATTCTGAGAAAAACAGAGAGAATGCACTGGCATCTTTTCCCACCCTGGTCTCTATCATACTATCTCAAGCGTTTATCCTGTAATCCTGGTGCCCAGGACTCCAGGCAAACAGAATTCCAACAGAAAGCCAGGAGCACAGAGCCACTTACTGCTCTCTGGACAGAAGAGCCGGTTCCTTCGTCCTCTTCCCCGTCTGCCTCCTGGTCTTCGTTATCCGTCCAGGAGGACACGTCTTCCACGGAGCTGGTCAGATCTGGCAAGCTCTTAGACGTTAACCTGAGGAGGTCCTCCGCAGAGCTTTCCTATAGGGACACAATGAAAGGCCCACCCATGAATTACTCCTCAGAACCAAGCAGTTCTTGAGGGCAACCTGGCATAGGCAAGTTACGTGCCCCCAACCCAAAGACTCTATGAAGTAAACGTTCTGCACCTGTAAGCTTACCGCAAAGGTCGGGGGTGTGGACCCAATTTAAACCCAAACCCATTCCACCCCCACTACCCTCCCACCAAAGAATGTGTGATTCTTATCCGTTTCTCTTTTTTTTTGAGACAGAGTCTTGCTCCATTGCTCAGGCTGGAGTGCAGTGGCGTGATCTTGGCTCACTGTAACCTCTGCCTCCCGGGTTCAAGTGATTCTCCTGCCTCAGCCTCCTGAGTAGCTCAGACTATGGGCATGAGCCACCACACCCAGCTAATTTTTGTATTTTTAGTAGAGATGGGGTTTCACCGTGTTGGCCAGGCTAGTCTCAAACTTCTTACCTCCACCTGCCTCGTCCTTCCAAAGTGCTGGGATTACAGGCATGAGCCACCAGGGCCAGCCTTTAGATCAGTGTTTCCATGAGCAATCCAAGCTCCCTGAACTTAAGATCCCTTTAAAAAACAATTATTTATATGTATATATATATTCTGTGTGTGTGTGCGGGGGCGGGGATGGAGTCTTGCTCTATCACCCAGACTGGTGTGCAGTGGCGCAATCTTGGCTCGCTGCAACTTCCATCTCCCAGGTTCAAGTGATTCTTCTTTCTCAGTCTCCTGAGTAGCTGAGACTACAGGCACGCGCCACCACGCCCGGCTAATTTTTTTGTATTTTTACTAGAGACGGGGTTTCACCGCGTTAGCCAGGATGGTCTCGATTTCCTAACCTTGTGATCCACCCGCCTCGGCCTCTCAAAGTGCTGGGATTACAGGCATAAGCCACAATTAATTTTTTTTTATAGACAAAGTCTCATTCTGTTACCCAGGCTGACTGCAGTGGTGCAATCATAGCTCACTGCAACCTCAAACCTCTGGGCTCAAATGGTCCTCCTGAGTAGCTCGAACTACAGGCATGCACCACCATGCTTGGCTAATTCCAAAATTTTTTGTGGGGTCAAAGTCTCACTATGTTGCCCAGGCTGGTCTGGATCTCCTGGGCTCAAGCCATTCTCCTGCCTTGGCTTCCCAAAGTGCTGGGATTACAGGAGAGAGTCACCACCCCAGCCCAGGATCCTTTGCTGGCCTCTCCTGGGCTGCTTTCAGGATGCTGTCTAAAGCCCTCATCGGCAGGTCAGCATCTTCTAGAGCAGCTTCTGCCCCGCTCTCCAAACTTGTCCCCGTCCACTCTCCCCACCAACCCACTCTGATGCCATGCTGCCTTCCAAACCCTTCGGACTCTTCCTTGACCACTGCCTTTTCCGCTGGCATCTCCCTCTGCTGGGACCACCCTTCCTTTCATGACTGAGGCCCATGCAGGGAAGGCTTCAACACCTCTCCTTCTGAAAACCCACCTTGGTCATCTCAGGAACCAATTCATGTGCTCCTCCTTTCTTCTCTAAAGTCTTTGACTACTGCTTGCAGTGTGTCTAACTCCATGTGTCCATCTCCCCTGCATGTCTGAGAACTGCTCCCACCTAACACCACGTCTATTCACTGCTGTGTCCCCGGCCCTAGCGCAGAGCTCACAAATCCATCATCTCCTCTTCCCTGATCCTGTGCTCATCTCCCCAGCATACACTCATTAGAAAGAGATTCAATTAGCCCGGCGCGGTGGCTCATGCCTGTAATCCCAGCACTTTGAGAGGCCAAGGCGGGTGGATCACCTGAGGTCAAGACTTTAAGACCAGCCTGATCGACATGGTGAAACCCTGTCTCGACTAAAAATACAAAAATTAGCTGGACGTGGTGGCAGGCACTTGTAATCCCAACTACTTGGGGGACTCAGGCACAAGAATCCCTTGAACCTGGGAGGCGGAGGTTGCAGTGAGCAGAGACTATACCACTGCACTCCAGCCTGGGCAACAAGAGTGAAACTCTGTCTCAAAAAAAAAAAAAAGAAAAAAAGAAAAAGAAAAAAAAAAGAGATTAGGCTGTCAATCAAAATGCCAGATAAGGTCTTTTCAATGAAGGCGGTCCTTGAACAACTTTTTATTGAGATACAGTGTCGCTCCGTCACCCAGGTTAGAGTGCAGTGATGGGATCTCAGCTCACTGCAACCTCTGCCTCTCAGGTTCAAGCGATTCTCCTGCCTCAGCCTCCTGGGTATCTGGGATTACAAGCACCCACTACCTCGGCCTGCTCATTTTTATATTTTTAGTAGAAACAGCGTTTCGCCATGTTGGTCAGGCTGGTCTCGAACTCCTATCCTCAGGTGATCCTCCCACCTCGGCCTCCCAAAGTGCTGGGATTACAGGCATGAGACAAAGTGCCCAGCCTTGAACAACTTTTAAAGGTCAACCAAAATACATGTAATTAGACTCTATTTATTTATTATTATTATTTTATAGAGACGGGGTGGGTCTCGCTCTGTTGACCAGGTTGGTCTTTAACTACTGGCCTCAGCAGTCCTCTCATCCTGGCCTCCCACAGTGCTGGGATTACAGGCGTGAGCCACCGCGCCTAGCCCCTTGAGATTTCATTTAATCCTTCTAACATCACCCTCAGGAGGTAGTTACTGATTCTCACTGTACAGAGAAGAGAACTGAGAATGAGAAGAGGTAAACAACTTGGTCGGGCCATGCAGCTTTTAAAGGGCTGTGCTCGGTTTAAGTCCAGGTGGGACTGCCTCCAAAAAATACGCTGTTTCCTTGCATTTGACTCTATTTTAAAGAAAACGTGTATGTACACGTTGCAAACACATACAGACGTTCCCAGCCGAAAGGACACGCCAGTTAAGGCACTAAGTCCTGTGGGTGGTATTAGGAGAATTGCAGCAGCAGCAGCTCTGCATTTTGGGGGGGTTGTCTGCATTTGATATAATACATATGTATTACCTGTTAATAAAAACTGAGAGTGAAAAAAGCCAAAAAGCAAGCAAGAGATCTGTACTGTTACATATTGCTTCCAGGAATACCAAAACTAACTTGTATATTCTGAGTTTATTCATTCGATAAAAACTTCCTTAGCTCATACTATAGGCAACAATATACTTGTGTGGAAACATGAGACATCCTCTCCGCAAGCAAGTAACTGCTGTATTTCCAAAACAATACCTTAAAGTTTTGCCACAAAGTGACTATTATCCGCAATAACAATAGCTTACATTTTAGTTATTCTCTACATTTAGCAAGTCAAAAGCTCTCCCCTCCCTCTTCAAGTGTGAAGACAGCAAGAAAGCTTGTGAATGACTTGCTCTTGTTGGATAAAGAAGAGAAACAGATGTTAAGAGGTACCTGAAGGCTGTGATCTTTCTCCTCCTAAGTAGATGAGGACCTTGGATGGTGCAGGTGAAGTTTAGGAGCAGCAGGCAGCTGCTGTAGCAGTTTATTGCCTAATTGTAAAAAACGAAGCTTATCTGAAGAAGTGAAAGCAATCACTCCTCTGAGGCCTGGGTCAGCTTTAGGAGCACAGCTGGGGACAGATGCCCAAGGGCCAATGGACTGAGAACTTGGACGGACCCCCATTCTTTGGCTCTGGAATGCTACTGGGCCCTACAAGGACCCAAGCAAGTGTCCCTAAAAGTCAAAGCCTCTAGTAGGAATACATTATCTTTTTCTAATACCATTGGCTCTAGCATCCTTTATATTTTATTTGCATAAAGGCTGCTTGGTGCATGAGAAGCAGCATGAACTGTGAAGTCTGGTGGACTCAGGCTAAAACCTGATTCTGGTTTCTACGGCGGTGTGACCTCAGGGCAAGGTAATTCACCACCTGGATGTTTGTGTTTTTTTTGTTTGTTTTTTGAGATGGCGTCTTGCTCTGTCACCCAGGCAGCCTTGACCTCCTAAGCTCAAGCAATCTTCTTGCTTCAGCCTCCCAAGTAGCTGGGACTACAGGTGTGTGCTATCATTCCTGGCTAATTTTTTATTTTTGTGTAGAGAAGAGGTCTCACTGTTTTGCCCAGGCTGGTTTTGATCTCCTAGGTTCAAGCAGTCCTCCTCCCTTGGCCTCCCAAAGTGCTGGGACTACAGGCATGAGCCACCATGCCCAGTCCAGCCACTTGGAACTTAATACCATCCACTGAATAAAAACTAAACGGCCAGGCGCAGTGGCTCATGCCCGTAAACCCAGCACTTTGGGAGGCTGAGGGGGGAGCGGATCCCGAGATGGGGAGTTCGAGACCAGCCTGAACAACATGGAGAAATTCCGTCTCTGCTAAAAATACAACATTAGCCGGGTGTGTGGTGGCACAGTACTGTAATTGCAGCTCACGCCTGTAATCCCAGCTACTCAGGAGGCTGAGGCAGGAGAATCGTTTGAACTCAGGAGGTAGAGGTTGAGGTGAGCCGAGATTGTGCCATTGCAACAAGAGCAAAACTCTGCCTCAAAAAAAAAAAAAAGAACTAAAAGCACCTGGCACCCTATGGGGCACCTGGTACATGTAGCGTTCTTTCTTCCTTTAAG
>PVKP010037171.1:0-21859 GCA_004027715.1 Plecturocebus donacophilus | reverse complement strand
GGCCGGACTTGGGGTTTTATACATCAGTGTAATTCTGGAGTTCTGCTCCCTTGATTCTTCCCTCAGGTGGGCTGTCTGCATGGGCGGTGACTGTTAGCACTTGGGGGGCGGGGGGCACGTGCTCAGTGTGTTTACTGAAGTTGTGCACATGCTCACTTGAGGCATTATTTTTTAATTTTTTAAAAAACTCTTACTTCTTCTAAAGAAAGAGGGGGTGGGATACATGTGCAGAACCTGCAGGTTTGTTACATAGGTACACGTGTGCCACGGTGATTTGCCGCACCTACTGACCCACCCTGGAACATCCCTCCCCTCACCCTCCACCCCCAGTAGGCCTTGGTGTGTGCTGTTCCTACTTGAGGCACTTTTCGTTTACTAGTTGACCATTCCCAGAGGAAGGTCATATACCAGCTAAACTCCACTATTCTGCTTCTTGGTGCCATGTTTGCGCCCACTCGCCCAACTCCGGAGGGCTTATCGGAAGATGCTGACCACCAGCTTCAGGCATTTTCCATCTACTGGGAGATGGCCTTTCCCTGGCACTGGCTGCAAGCAACGATTACTTTACAGCAAGAGTTTAAAAACCACCAGACCAACACCTGATGGTTACCTGACATTCCTGGGGGTTCCCTCTCCTGTCCTGCCCGTGCGTGCCTAACCACCTACTCTAACAGCTTCAAAGAATGAGGAAACTTGAGCCAAAATAATCTTGTCATTCTTCTTTGATTCATATTCTTTATTACGTATCTAAATAACAATCTATGTTTCCCAGGGAGTTATACAAACCCTGAATTCTAGAACAGAATGAATATATTTCTACATATTCCAAAGATTTCATTAAAGCATCCACTCTGTGTCTGAACAACTCTCTTAATATCTTAGTGTCTGTCTCATCTTTTTATTTACTGGTGAATGGAGCTTGTCTGGTATTATCCTAGCAATTCCTCTGTGTACTTTATCAACCTTTATGGTTCAACGTGACAAAGAAAGGGGAGAGTTAATAATATTAAAAAAGAAAAAACCCAGAAGCAATTAATCTCAGATTTGCCTTATAGAAATTCAGCATTATTATGTGTAATTTTTATTAAGCATGTGTAGATCAATGAGGTGTCATGAATCTTAATTATCTTAGTGGAAAACAATAGTCACTCAGTAGCTGCTTATACTGTCACTTCTAAAGGTAGATTTTTGGAAATTGTTTGTTGAATATGGCAGAACGACCCCGAACTGCATTATAAAGAAAGAAAATGGCTGCTTTCAAAAGCAAGACTTCAGTGCTCACCTCTGCAAATAAAAGCACTAGATTCAATCAGTTCAAACATTTCAAGAGGCCAGTGTACATTTTCCTTTAGCTGACTTAAGTTTCATGAGTCAAGAAAACAATTTTACTTAGGAAGTCTTTTCTTAACATTGTCTCTAGAGAAGGTGTCATTTGCATAAATGTTCTCTGTGGCATATATTAAAATTGTCCCTTATGACAATTTGCTGCCCTGGAGATATAAATCATTGAATGCTGTTGTTTTCTCCATAATCATTTGATTTAACAGGCTTAATTCTTTAGCTAGGAAGAGATTTATGCTTCTTAAAATAAGGACATGCATATGTCATATATACATAAAATTGTTGACACAGATTATTTCTGAATGTAAATAGTGAGTATGTATTTCTGATTCTTGCCAACTCCATTATTTTCTAAAATTGCAATTGGAAGCAACTCCCTTATCGTTCATTTTTTTGTATGGCTAAAACTGAGTGAAATTCAATTATCACAAAAATAGTGTGTTTTGATTTTGTGTGTCCTGGTACTTCTGAAATTTGGAGTGTGGCCCTATCACTCCCATGCTATTGTGTGGTCTAAATCAATTGTCTTGGTAGGCTCACACAATGGCGAAACGTTTTCATGAATGCATAATGAGCCACATGCCCCAGCTGAGCACTCAGAAACAGGGGAACAAAATTAAACTTACGTTATTGCTCATCTCTTGCCAAACTTTATCTCCTCCATTTTGTTCGGTTTCCTTTGAGTTTCAGTGACAGAGTAGATATATCACTTGTTGCCAGAGAGGACAGGCACCCCACCACCTTCCTAAGCTCACATCATGTTTAAAAACGTGTTGTGGGAGAAACACTAACGAGTTGAATTTCACAATAATTTTAACAGGTATTTCTCTGTTACACTTGTACACATTATTTATAACTAGTGATTGACAGAGGCTTATTATGTGAATAATTGATTTTGGGTTGGCTGCTACATTTCTGATATTGCCACTGGCTGTTTGTGTGTAGTTTATTCCATAAATTGTACAGTGATAGAAATCTATGAAAGGAATGGGCTGTGCTATCCCTACATGTTCAAATCATAATATTTATACTTATGAATTTAAGTTTGATATTTTGAAAAAGTGACCTTGTTAAGTCTTTCTCAAATAAGTTTCTTGTTTTGTTTTTATTTTTTTTCTTGAATCTATTTCATTCATCTCAGAGCTGGGGAAAATGAACTCTGAAAATCTAGAAGACTGATGTCACTGACTGCCAAATGATGATCACTATCGAATTAACAAAAATCCTTAAGAAATAATGTGTGGATTACAATTTTATTGGTAGGAGTAATTTTTATGGTGTTGAAGAAAGATAAACCAATTCAGTTTATATGTGATCCATGCCACAGTTTCCATGGGAAATAAGTTAGCTCTCTCTTTCTACAAAGACATGACTGTACCTCAGTGGCATAAATCAGAAAGTGCTAAGAACACTTTGGCCCTGACTACCAAGTGTGCATCTTTTGTCTTAATTTGTTTTGCTTGTTACATGTGGCTATAAAACTCTCACATTTGGCAAATTGATGGAAATAAACTTACAGTACTTTATACTGTTTCCCTGAATATTTACAAAGAATACTATACATCTTATTGAGAATATGACATTTCTTCCCCATGATCAGGAAGAAGACAAAATTATTTATTTAACAAGTATTTATTGATAACCTATGCTATGGGCAATGAATACAAAAATAAAAATAGGACACGATTCCTGCCTGCACAAAGTGTCAAGCCCTGTCATGGAGACAGACACAACAGGAGATAATAAAACATGCTAAGGACCTTGTTAGACCGGGTGTCCAGGGTTTCACGAGAGCAGAGAAAAGAAGAGAATACAACTCATAACAAGGAATGGAGGCTACAGGGAAATTTTCTGAAAGTGATGCCAGAGCAACGTCCTTACAGAAAGGAAGGTAGGTGTTGTGTACATCAAAATCAGGGGTTAGCATATTAATAACAGGAGACAGCTTACATCAAGTCCTGTGGTAGGTAGAGCATGCCACAGTCTGTGCAGGAAACCCAAGTGAGAAAGTCCTTTACAGATTCAGTCAGGAGCAGCCACCAGATCGCTGAGATCCTGTGGCTTCCTGCTAAGGCAGTGGCTCTTAACTTAAACCCAAAAAAGTTTGGTTTTATTTTTATTTAACTTTGATGGTGACACAGTTAGATGCATATTTTAGGTAAATTTCTAGAAACAGACTCCAACTGTTTCTGTAGGTACTGTCCTGTAGAACCCCAAACAAAGACGAGGGACTGAAATTGGGTACTACCGAAGGTCAGGTATGTTCAACCCAGAGGTTCCATCTTCCCTTTTTCTTGTCACCACGTCTACAGTAAAGGAACAGGCAACATGGTGCTAGTAGATTTCGGCATGATAAGTGATATAGAGTGGGGGTGGCCAGATTTTTGCACACTATGCAAATGGCACACCTGGTCTGACCAATCTTTCGTGCCCTGTGCATATTAAACATCACCTCCTCAAGCTCATCTATAAAGCCTCCTGCACTTCACCATGGGAGCAGCAACCCATCTTCTCTGGGACCCCTCTCTGCGCAGAGAGCTCTTCTCTTTCGCCTGTTAAACTTCAGCTCCTAATCTCCCTCTGGTGCGTCTGCATCAGTTTTCCATGGCTGAGAGACAATGAAATCGCAGGTATTACCCTAGACAGTGACATTGCTTGAATATGCCTCATTCCCTTTTATCATTTTATTGGTTTTTAACCTCTTCTGTTCTCATGAAAACACAATCATCATAGATATCTTGATGAGATGAACAGTTTTCCCAAAACAATTGAATGAAGAGATTATCTTTTCAACATTGTATGTTCTTGGCCTATTTGTCAAAAATCAATTGCCTATAAATGCCTGGGTTTATGTCTGGGCTTTCCGTCCTGTTCCTTTGGTCAAAGTGTTGTTATGTGACTACCATTCTGTTTGGATTATAAGTGCTTTATAATATATCTTGAAGTCAGTTATTCTGATGCCTCCAGCTTTGTTCTTTTTTTGAGGGGGGACAGGAAGTATAATTTATTGGTTAGTATGAAGAGGGGGCAGCATAGTGGAAGCCCTCATGAGTGGCCACGACTGGATGTACTTGACCCCACAGCTATCTGGGAGGAGCTGCTTCTCAGCCACCATGTCTTCAAATTCATCAGCATTGAACTTGGTGAAGCCCCACTTCTTTGAGCTGTGGATCTTCTGGCGCCCAGAGAACTTGCACTTGGCCCTGAGCAGGGCATCAATCACATGCTTCTTGTTTGGCAGCTTGGTCCAGATGGACATGATCACTTGACCAATGCGGCCCCTGGCCACAGGGCCCTGGGGCTTTCCAAAGGCACCTTGCGTGCCTGTTTGGAGCCCACACTGGGGTTGTGCAAGGTCAGACACATGAACACACATCTGAAAGGCCTGTCTCCAAGGTCACTTAGAGCAATCTCTACAAGAAACAGGCTGCATACACTACCAAGGAAGCTGCTGTCTGCGGCCACTGCACACTGGGCCCCCCGGAGGAAAGGAACCCAGTCAGCTTAATTGGCTGCAGCAGCTTTGTTCCTTTTACTTAAGAATGTCTGTGGCTATTTGGGGTCTTTTGTGGTTTCATGCAAATTTAAGAATTTTTTTTTCATTTCTGGGAAAAATAACATTAGAATTTTAATAGGAGCTGCACTGAATCTGTAGATCACTTTGAAGACTATGGACATTTTAACAATATTAATTCTTCTAAGCAATGAACACAGCATACCTTTCCATTTATTTGCATGTTTTTTTAAATTTTTTCATCAGTTTTATAGTTTTCTGTATACAAGTCCTTTACCACTTTAAATTTACACCTAAGTATTTAATTTGTTGTTGCTGTTGTAAATAGGATTATTTTCTTTATTCCTTTTTCAGATAGCTTTTTATTAGTGTATAAAAATGCTACCAGTTTTGTATGTTGATTTTGTATCCTGTGACTTTGCTGAATTTATTTATCAATTCTATCAGTGTTTAGTGGAGTCTTTACAGTTTTCTCTATGTAAGATTATGCTGTCAGCAGAGAACTTCACTTTTTCCTTTCCTATTGGGTGACTTTTGATTATTTCTTTTGTCTAATTGCTCCAGCTCATACTTCCAGAAGTATGTAGAAAAGTACTGAAAGTGGGCATCCTTGTCTTCTCCCTGATCCCAGAGAAAAGCTTTCAACTTGTCATCATTGAGTATGATGTTAGTTACGGCTTTGTCATTTATGGCTTTTATTGCATTGAGTTACAATCCCTCTATACTTATTCTGTTGAGAGTTTTTATCATAAAAAGGTGTTAAATTGTGTCAAATGCTTTTTCTCTTTCCTGCTTCTATCACAGTGATTGATCTCAAATCCTGGTTTCTGGCTTAGTGTTTATAGGTAAGTAGGCAGTAAAGATAATTATCATAGTATTTAAAGTCAAGAAAGAAAAATTTCAACTGAATATCAAAATATAGTGTATGTTTGTGTGTGTGCGTGCATGTGTTATGGGTGTTTGTTGCGTTAGCTGCAAACATGCTCCATCTGTCCACTTTCAAATAGCAATCTGTCAGACTGCATATTCCAAAGAGGGTCACAGCAGCAGCTCTTACTCTGCATGCTATTTTGCAACGTGATATTGCCACTCCGCCTTCTGAATCTGGGCAAATCCTGTGATCAACAGAAATATGGTGGAAGTGACACTGTCCAGGAGTCGTCCTTTAGAGAAATTCTTCGTGTTCCTGCCTCACATACACACTTCTTGTTTTCTCTTAAATTCAGCAATAGTGCTATGAGAAGCCCACACATCACAGAAAAGACACGTGTAGCACTTGGATCACAGCCCCAGCTGACTGTCAGCCGACAGAAAATACCGACTGGTATCCATGTTGGTGAAACACCTTGGACATGCAGGCTTTCCCACGTGATACGGGTCTAACCACCTCTGACTGCAGATGCATGAGCAACCTTAAGCGAGGACTGCCTAGCTCATTCCCGTCTACCCGCTGAGCTAGGAGTGATGATAAATCATCGTCTTAAGTCACCAAGATTGGCATCATTTGCTCAACAAGAATAAACCGGAACACCCACTGAAAAGGCCATCTGACATGTTTGGAACATTTTCCCTAAATGTGGATAGATCTCCACATTCTAAATAATGCCTTTACAAAGTAGATTCTAGAAATGCACATTTCTCAGTTTGCTTGTGGTTAGCGTACAGGCCTGTAAAAGGTTTTTACGCACCTACAGAACCCACACAGAGGCGAGCCCCTTTAGAATAAAGGCTCTGTGTGGAGAATCCGCTCTGTTGTAGGAGTGGAGATGGGGACATGGGGAAGATTTCAAAGCAGGTTCCTAATGCAGTGTGGTTGGGTACTGACAACGGCATGCAAGCACGAGGCCAGGTTGGGGTATGGCTTGGAGCATGTTTCCTGCAATCTTACCTTGGAATATATTTCCTTAGCCATTCTCATAATTCTGCATATAACTTAATAACCTTTAATTAACATATAATCTACTTTAATGGTGTAGAGTGAATTCCATTTCTTCTGGAAGTTAAAAAACCTAATTTCTATAGAAAACATGATGCATGCATGACCCCCAGTTTTGGTACCTGAAGTGAGCAAATGCAGGGCAAGACTCTTCCTGGTCACGGACAGCACAGTCAACAGAAACTCTGATGAGAGAGACCTGCACATCAAGAACAATATGAGGAATACAGTTAATAAAAGTGAGTTGTGTTGGAGGTTTTAGTGAAATAAGTAGATGTTAGCTGTTTTGTTGCACACAATGAAAGTAACTATGTGAGAGGACAGCTATGTGAATCTGCTTCCCTATAGTCATCATTTAACTTTTGACGATATTCCATGACATTATGTTCTAAACATCAAGCATACACAATAAAGTTTATTTAATTTTTTTTTCCTTTTAAATAGGAACATACAGCCTGAGGAGCCAGGTGCGGTGACTCACTCCTGTATTCCCAGCGTTTTGGGAGCTGAGGTGGAAGGATCACTTGAGCCCAGGAGTTCAAGACCATTCTGGGTAACATAGTACGACCTCAATCTTTACAAAAAATTTTTAAAAATTAGCTGACCATGACACATGCCTGTAGTTCCAGTTACTCAGGAGGCTAAAGTGGGAGGATTGCTTGAGCCTGGGAGGTAGATGCTGCAATGAGCTATGATCGTGCCACCGCACTCCAGTCTGGGTAACAGAGAGAGAGAACTTGTCTCCAAAAACACAAAAGATACAGCTAGTGCCAGGCATGGTGGCTCACGCCTGTAATCCCAGCACTTTGGGAAGCCAAGGAGGGCGGATCACAAGGTCAGGAATTCAAGACCAGCCTAGCCAATATAGTGAAACCCTGTTTCCACAAAAATTTAAAAAAAATTAAAAAGACACAGCTTGTTACCATGCTTATGCAACACCTGGACTTCTCCGGTTGGTTCCCAAAATATGCTGTCAAATGGCTGGCTCAGCCCAGCTCACCACTAGCTCTCCAAGCACTACTTCCTGGACCAGCAGCATTAGAAACAAGTTTGCCTTGAAATTTGTTAAGAATGCAAATTCTCAAGTCTCAGTCTGGACTTTCTGACACTCTTAAACTGTGTTCCAACAATTTTTTTTTTTTTTCAAATAAGCCCACCAGGTAATTTTGATGCATGTGTAAGTTGAAGAACCCCATTGGGGGCCGGGTGCTGTGGCTCATGCCTGCAATCTCAGCACTGTGGGAGGCCAAGGCAGGTGAATCACAAGGTCAGGAGTTCAAGACCAGCCTAGCCAAGATGGTGAAACCGCATTTCTACTAAAAATAGAAAAATTAGCTGGCCATGGTGGTGGGCAGCTGTAATCCCAGCCACTAGGGAAGCGGAGGCAGAAAACTGTTTTAACCTGGGAGGCAGAGATTGCAGTGAGCCGAGATCATACCACTACTCCAGCCTGGGCAACAGAGAGTGACTCCACCGCAAAAAGAAAAAAAAAAGAATCCTATTTTGCAAGGACTTCCTATTGGCCTCCTAAAAAAAAGTGTTGATTCTGGTATGGTTCAGTTTGTCAAAATCCATACTGAATGAAGTACATTCTTCATCTGGATTCTAATAAACTCAGTAATCACATCTCCTCTGAGATCATTGATTGTATTTCAGCAACCTAATTTGCAAACTTCTGACTCCCTATCAAATAAATTAACTAGATTAAATGTACTCTTATGAATTCTTCACCCCAGCCGACCTTGTGCTTCCCTTTTTTTAATAACAGTGACTCTACTGTCAATTTCAGAGGATGTTCGCTCAAAGTATGTCTTAGATGCTGCTTTTTCAATCTTGGTGAATTTTTTAGCTTTCCTTTTACACTTAATAGTCCATTAATGGCTTTGTTTAACAGCAAAGCCTGCTTAGTCATGTTACAACTAATCACAATTTTTATTCTGTAAGGTTTCCTTTTCACCATGGACTGAAGATAAAACAGATTCATATGCTCTTCCGGCACAAAGTTATAACCATCTTTAAATGTTTCCTGCTTTTCCAGTCAACACTTCATACGCTTTGCTCCTCCACCCTCAAGCTATGCTGATGTCCCAAGGTTCAAACATCTCATAAGTACATGAGGTCTGGTAATGTTCACATTAAAGCGTGCCAAAAGATCTTTGTAAACTAAAGAGTTTTACATAAGATACATGGCCATCAGTAAGATTCAAGGTTTTAATACTGGCAAAAATGCCCTTCTAATTTGAAAAAAGTTATTCAGTATGATATATTCAGACATATCATATATTAGACATATATTAAGCCCTCTCCCCCAAAGCACAGCAATTTTCAAAATCTGAATTCAAAGGAATCTCTAATAACAAAGATGTCAGGGACTGTGGCTGGTGGTGGGTGAGGTCATTTTGATCACATATGTCTGTTACCCCCAGTAAAGCAACTGTTTGCCTTACCAAAATGACTGGTGTCCCTAATGTTATTAGTAAGTTACAGCAGATGAACGTGCCCTTTCATGTCAGGCAGATTTGGCTTTAAAATCTGGCTTTGCTCCTCCTTACTCCTGTGTGCTCCTCAAATCACCCAGGAGCACACTGCAACTTTTCTGTACACAAGTTCTGCTCTGTTGAAACTGAGGACTCATTTAAAAACAGGATGCAATTGTGATCAAAGCCTGGCAAACACAACGCAGCAAACATTCCTCCTCCCTGCCTCCGTAGGAAACTGCTCAGCAGCTCTGTTCCAGGGACACCAGGGTTCAGCCTTTCTTCAAGAACGTGACAATCGAAATTTATTCCTCCCATGTCTGCTTACACCAAAAATCAATGTCATCAATGACATCAGACAGCTCGTCCCAGACAGTTTCTGCTCTCTGAATCTTCTTACTTGTTGTCTCTACTATTCTTTCCTGTCGTATCATTAATAAGAGGATTGGTTATTTATTTCTTAGTATGCTTTTAGTTGCAAGACACAGAACCCTACTCAAACTTAAGAAAAAAGAAATTTGGCCGGGCACTGTGGCTTATGCCTGTTATCTCAGCACTTTGGAAGGACAAGGAGGGTGAATCACCTGAGGTTGGGAGTTTGAGACCAGCCTGACAGACATGGAGAAACCTCTTCTCTACTAAAAACATAAAACTAGCCAGGCGTGGTGGCACATGCCTGTAATCTCAGCTACTCAGGAGGCTGAAACAGGAGAATCGTTTGAACCTGGGAGGTGGAGGTTGCGGTGAGCCAAGATCGCACCATTGCACTCCAGGCTGGGCAACAAGAACCAAACTCTGTCCCCCTTGCAAAAAAAAAAAAAAAAAAAAATTACGGTGTGTTTTTTCCATATTGCCCTGAGCAACCTCCTATGTACATTGTATCAGCTAGGAACTTGAGCAGAGAGGGTCATCTTTCTTTTTTTAATGTTTAAAAAAATTTTAACTTGTATGAGTACATAGTAGGTGTATCTATTAATGGGGTACATGAGACATTTTGACACAGGTATACAACTTATAATAATCATAGGGTAAAGGGGACATCCATCAGCTCAAGCATTAAGCATTTCTTTGGTTATGAATATTCTGATTATACTCTTTTCATCATTTAAAAATGTATAATAAATTATTGTTTAGTCACTGTAGTCACCTGCTGTGCATTCAAATACTAGAACTTACTCATTCTGTCTGACTCTGTGTTTATACCCATTAACCATTCCCTCCATGGTTCAAGTGAAGTGATAGGTGTGCCTCCTTCGTTCAAGATGCCCACATAACCTTTGTATGGTCAACCTCTGTGTCCAACTTCTGAGACAGATGCTCCCCAGGAGACCTGGAGGGATGTGATTAAACACATGCAAACCGAAAGTGAGGCTGAAAGTGAGAAAAGGTGGTTTTTCAGAGGAAAATCCTCAGTGTTAACAGGAAAAAAAAGGGAATGATGGATGAACAGGCAAAACCAGCAGCTGTCCAGTGTACTGTGAATTATAACTTTTACCTGGGCTTATAAATAAATAATGGCTGGAGTCATTATGACTGACAGCATTCTTGTTCTGCAGACACTATAAATCTGGATAAAATAAGCAATTCTCTGCTGAGAAGATAGAAGAATCCATCTTCCCTCACTTCACCAACACAGTGAGAATACTGGCCTCTGAATTCTTGACTTTTCTGGCTGCATTATGAAGAATATTTACTGAAACCATCAATGATGATGTACAGAAACAGTAGGAAAATGTGGGATAGGGAAATCACTGCAATATGGTCCTCTTTGCTCCAGATATGATCAGTGTTCCTGCTGCAAGAAGTGTCTTTTTCATCAACCTTTTAAAAGACGTTCTTCTTAATACTATGGATGATTGAAACTTTAATGTTTTTTATTATTTAATTCACAAAAAAATGTGAATATAATCTCTGGAGGAGAAGGCATT
This sequence comes from Plecturocebus donacophilus, assembly GCA_004027715.1. Lineage (NCBI taxonomy): Eukaryota > Metazoa > Chordata > Mammalia > Primates > Pitheciidae > Plecturocebus > Plecturocebus donacophilus. The sequence continues at coordinate 10,663 of PVKP010037171.1, read as the reverse complement.
AGCCAAATATTATACTAAGAAGTGTAGCTAATTGATTCTGTAACTTGGCCATGAACAACATATGGGATTAAATGACATAATTCAAAGAGAAGATTTTTCTTAGGTCTAGAAAACAGAAGGAACTTGAGTATAAATGCTCTGTCTACTGCATCATGACCTATTTTTGATACATGAGAACAATGGAAAAATTGAGAGTTCTCTCGACTTTATCCCCAGTTTTTATAAAATGACAATTAAACCACAAAAAGCTTTTTAAAAAAATTTGTCTCCTTGCCAGATGAACAATTAAGTGTTCCTATCTATTGATAATGTCAAAGAGAAGATGAATGTAAGCAACAGTGTCAATGGTAGCACAATCTGATCAACTGTATATTATGACAGTAGCTGCATTTCACCAATACTCCAGCCATGCCACTTTTTTTTTTCGTTTTTGAGATGGAGTCTCACTCTGTCACCCAGGCTGGAGTACAGTGGCGCTATCTTGGCTCATTGTAACCTCTGTCTCCCAGGTTCAAGTGATTCTCTTGATTCAACCTCTTGAGTAGCTAGGATTACAGACCCGCACCACCATGCCCAGCTAATTTTTGTATCTTAGTAAAGATGGGTTTTTGCCATGTTGGCCAGTCTGGTCTCGAACTCCTGACCTCAAGTGATCCACCCCCCCCTTGGCCTCCCATAGTGAGGGGACTGCAGGCCTAAGCAACCACATCCAGCCCCATGCCATGTTTTTATCCTCACTGTGTGCACGTCACTGCAATTTTGGCTTCTAACAGGCCTGAGTCTACTTTATTATGGTCAAAGGAGAGGGTAGCCTCTATGAGATTAACTTGTAAGACCAGATGGCAGTAGTTTTATCAGCAAACACAGATCAATGTTATCTAGAAAGATTTGCTTCTCCTTCCCTACACATCCTAACAAAAGTCATTTTTAACTATCCTTTGTATACAAGGGTCCCTGACATGAAAATTCCAGGTTACTTAACAATAGGTTACCAAGCTTCACTTGGCTTGATCACTCCAAAGAGCATATGAAAAAACATGTTACAGCCCAAAGGATCCAAGATGGCTAAATAGGAACAGCTCTGGAGTGCAGTTCCCAGTGAGAACAATGCAGAGCATAAGTGATCACCACATTTCCAAACGCGTTATTACTTCCCAAAGACCAGGAGATTCCTGGGCTGAAAACTGCCATGAGTTTCCTGCAGGGCTCTTTCAGCTGGCACAGCGGGTCTCTATACAAAAACTCGCACAAATCTGGGCAGCCGTTTCAACTGGCACCTGGAATGCCTGGGAGACAGAGCTGTCCATTCAACTGAAAAAAAGGGGGCTAAAACAGGGAGCCAGGTGATTTGGCTCAGTGGGTCCCACCCCCACAAAGACCAGAAATCTGAAACACTCTGGATTGAGAGTTTCGCAGAAAGTGCAGCTGGACTCAAGATGGTCCAGCTCTGTGTCGGGAAGTGCATCTGCCATTACTGAGCAGACTGCCATTACAGAGGCTGTCTGCCATTACAGAGATCGTCCTCCATTACTGAGGCAGACCATCATTACCAAGGCTGTTCTAACTATACCTCTATAAACAAAACTGCAAGGAAATTCACACAGCAGCTGGGCAGAACCCACAGCAGCTCAGCAACACCTCTGATGGCAGACTGTGATTATACCTCCTTGCTGGGCAGGGAATCTCTGTAAAAAGGCAGCAGCACGTCAAGAACTTGTAAATAAAGCCCCACCTTCCCAGGACAGCACACCTGAGAAAAAAGGCGGTTATACGTTCCACTGCAGCAGACTTAAACATACCTGCCAAGCAGCTCTAAAGGGAACAACAGAGCTCACAGCTCAGCACTTGAGCTCCTATAAGGGACAGACTGTCTCTTCAAGCAGATTCCTTATCCCCGTATATCTAAGAGACACTTCATAAAGGAGAGCTCATGCTGATATCTGGCAGGTATCCTTCTGGGAATAAGATAACAGAAGAAGAAACTGGCAGCAACCCTTACTATTCTGCAGCTACTGCAGGTGATCCCCAGGCAAGCAGGGTCTGGAGATCTAGCAGTCGTATAGCAGAGGGGCCTGACTGTTAGAAGGAAAACTTAAAAACAGAAAGAAGTAACTTCATCAGCAACAAAAAGGACGTCCACTAAGTGACCTCATCCGAAAGTCACCAACTACAAAGACCAAAGGTAGATAAATCCACAAAGATGGGAAACAAACCAACGAAAAAAGGATGAAAACACCCAAAACCAGAAAGCTATTCCTCCTGCAAGGGATCACAACTCCTCACCAGCAAGGCAACAAAGCTGGATGGAGAATGAATCTGATGAATTGACAGAAACAGGCTTCAGAAGGTGAGTAACAACAAACTTCTCTGAACTAAAATAACATGTTCTAACCCAATGAAAAGAAACTAAGAATCTTGAAAAAAGATTTGACGAAATGCTAATGAGAATAAACAATTTAGAGAAGAATATAAATGAATTGATGGAGTGGAAAAACACAACATGAGAACTTCGTGAAGTGTACACAAGTTTCAATAGCCAAATCGACCAAGCAGAAGAAAGGATATAAGAGATTGAAGATTAACTCAATGAAATAAAATGGAAGGCAAGATTAGAGAAAAAAGGAGTGAAAAGAAACGAACAAAGCCTACAAGAAATATGGGATTAGGTGAAAAGACCTAATTAACATTTGATAGGTGTACCTGAATGTGACAGAGAGAATAAATGGAAAACACTCCTCAGGATGTTATCCAGGAGAACTTTCTCAACCTAACAAGGCAGGCCAATACTCAAGTCCAGGAAATATAGAGAACACCACAAAGAATTTCCTTAAGAAGAGCAACCCCAAGGCACATAATCGTTAGGTTCACCAGGGTTGAATTGTAGGAAAAAATGAAAACGGCAGCCAGAGAGAAAGGTTGGGTTACCCACAAAGGGAAGCCCATCAGACTCACAGCAGATCTCTCAGCAGAAACCCTCCAAGCCGGAACAGAGTGGGGGCCAATATTCAACATCCTTAAAGAAAAGAATTTTCAACCTAGAATTTCATATCCAGTCAAACTAAGCTTCATAAGCAAAGGAGAAACAAAATCCTTTATGAACAAGCAATTGCTAAGAGATTTTGTCACCACCAGGCCTGCCTTACAAGAGCTCCTGAAAGAAGCATCAAACGTAGAAAGGAATAACCAGTACCAGCCACTCCAAAAATGTACCAAATGGTACAGAGCAAAGACAAAATGAACAAACTGCATCAATTAATGGGCAAAACAACCAGCTAGCATCAAAATGGCAGGATCAGATTCACACATAACAACAATCACCTTAAATATAAATGAGCTAAATGTTCCAATCAAAAGACACAGACTGGCAAATTGGATAAAAAGTCAAAACTCATCAGTGTTCTGTAGCCAGGAAACCCATCTTACATGCAAGGAGACAGATAGGCTCAAAATAAAGGGATGGAGGAAGATTTACGAAGAAAATGGAGAGCAAAAAAAAGCAGGAGTTGCAATCCTAGTCTCTGATAAAATAGACTTTGAACCAAAAAAAGATCAAAAGAGACAAAGAAGGACATTACATAATGGTAAAAAGATCAATGCAACAAGAAGACCTAATGATCCTAAATATATACACACTTCACACAGGAGCACCCAGATACACAAAGCGAGTTTTTAAAGACCTACAAAGAGACTTAGACTCCCATACAATAATAGTGGGAGACTTTAACACTCCACTGTCAATATTACAAAGATAATTGAGAGAGAAAATTAACAAGGGTATCCAGGACTTGAACTCAGATGTGGACCAAGCAAACCTAATAGATATCTATGGAACTTTCCACATCAAATCCACAGAATATACATTCTTCTCAGCACCACATCACATCTACTCTAAAATCGACCATATAATCGGAAGTAAATCACTCCTCAGCAAATGCAAAAGAATAGAAATCAATAGTCTCTCAGACCACAGTGCAATCAAATTAAAACTCCAGATTAAGAAACTAACTCAGAACCACACAGCTTCATGGAAACTGAACAACTGGCTCTTGAATGTTGACTGGATAAACAATAAAATGAAGGCACAAATAAAGATGTTCTTCGAAACTAGCAAGAATGAAAACACAATGTACCAGAATCTCTGGGACACATTTAAATCAGTGTCTAGAGAAAAATTTATAGCAATAAAAGCCCACATGAGAAGCAAGGAAAGACCTAAAATTGATACCCTATCATCAAAATTGAAAGAGCTAGAGGAGCAACGTCAAAAAAAAAAAAAAAGAAAGAAAAAAGAAAAAGAAAAACTCAAAAGCTAGCAGAAGACAAGAAATAACTAAGATCAGAGCAGAACTGAAGGATATAAAGACACACAAAAAAAAACCCTTCAAAAAATCAATAAATCCAGCAGCTGGTTTTTTGAAACGATCAACAAAATAGACAGACCGCTAGCCAGATTAATAAAAAAGAAAAGAGAGAAGAAACAAATAGATGTAATAAAAAGAAAATAAAGGGGATATCACCACCAGTTCCACAGAAATACAAACTACCACCAGAGATTACTACAAAAAACTCTATGCACATACACCAGTAAACCTGGAAGAAATGGATAAATTCCTGCACATTTGAATCCTCCCAAGCTTAAACCAGGAAGAAGTTGAAACCCTGAATAGACCAATAACAAGGGCTGAAGTTGAGGTCACAATTAATAGCCTATCAACAAAAAAAAGCCCAGGTCCAGATGGATTCACAGCCAAATTCTACCAGACATAAAAAGAGGATCTCGTACCACTCCTTCTGAAACTATTCCAAACAATTCAAAAAGAAGGAATCCTTCCCAAATCATTTTATGAAACCAACAACATCCTGGTAGCAAAACCCGGTACAGATTCAAGAAAAAAAGAAAACTTCAGACCAATATCCATGATGAACATTGATGCAAAAATCTTCAATAAAATATAGGCAAACTGACTGCAACAGCACATCAAAAAGTTTATCCATCACGATCAAATAGGCTTCATCCCAGGGATGCAAGGCTGCTTCAACATACACAAGTCTATAAGCATAATTCACCACATAAACAGAACCAAAGACAAAAACCACATGAATATCTCAATAGATGCAGAGAAGGCCTTTGACAAAATTCAACAGCCCTTTATGCTAAAAACTCTCAATAAACTAGGTATCGACGGAACATGTTTCAAAATAATAGCTATTTATGACAAATCCACAGCCAATATCATACTGAATGGACAAAAACTGGAAGCATCCCCTTTGAAATCTGGCACTAGACAAGGATGCCCTCTCTCCCAACTCCTATTCAATATAGTATTGGAAGTTCTAGCCAGAGCCATCAGGCAAAAAAAAAGAAGTAAGGGGTATTTAATTAGGAAAGGAGGAAGTCAAATTGCCTCTATTTGCAGATGACATGATTGTATATTTAGAAGACACTATCATCTCAGCCAAAAATCTCCTGAAACTGATAAGCAACTTCAGCAAGGTCTCAGGATACAAAATCAATGTGCAGAAATCACAAGCATTCCTATACACCAATAACAGACTTAAAGAGAGTCAAATCAAGAACAAACTGCCATTCACAATTTCTACAAAGAGAGTAAAATACCTAGGAACACAACTAGCAAAAGATATAAAGGAAAAATTCCAAGGAGAACTACAAACCACTGCTCACGGAAATAAACAATACACAAATGGAAAAACATTCTATGCCCATGTTTAGGAAGAATCAATATTGTGAAAATGGCCATACTGCCCAAAGTAATTTATAGATTCAACGCTATCCCCATCAAGCTACCTATGACCCTCTTCACAGAACTGGAAAAAGCCACCTTAAACTTCATATGGAACCAAAAGAGAGCCTGCACAGCCAAGACAATCGTAAGCAAAAAGAACAAAGCTGGAGGCATCACACTACCTGACTTCAAACTATACTACAAGTTTACGGTAATCAAAACAGCATGGTACTGGTACCAAAACAGAGATATAGACCAATGGAAAAGAACAGAGACTTGGGAGGCAATGCCACACATCTGCAACAATCTGATCTTTGACAAATCTGACAAAAATCAGCAATGGAGAAGGGATTCCCTGTTTAATAAATGGTATTGGGAAAACTGCCTGGCCATGTGCAGAAAGCAGGAAACTGGACCCCTTCCTGACATCTTACACTAAAATTAACTCCAGATGGATTAAAGACTTAAACACAAGACCTAACACCATAAAAGCCCTAGAAGAAAACCTAGGCAAAACCATTCAGGACATAGGCATAGGCAAGGACTTCATGACTGAAACACCAAAAGCATTGGCAACAAAAGCCAAAATAGACAAATGGCATCTAATTAAACTCCAGAGCTTCTGTACAGCAAAAGAAACAATCATTAGAATGAACTGGCAACCAACAGAATGGGAAAAAAATTTTGCAATCTACCCATCTGACGAGGGCTAATATCCAGAATCTACAAAGAATTTAAACAGATTTACAGGAAACAAACAAACAAACCCATTCAAAAGTGGGCAAAGGATATGAACAGACACTTTTCAAAAGAAGATATTTATGAGGCCAGCAAACATAGGAAAAAATGCTCATCATCAATGGTCATTAGAGGAATTCAAATCAAAACCACATTGAGATACCATCTCATGCCAGTTTGAATGCCGATCATTAAAAATCTGGAGACAACAGATGCTGGAGAGGATGTGGAGAAATAGGAACACTTTTACACTGTTGGTGGGAGTGTAAATTAATTCAACATTGTGGAAGACAGTGTGGTGATTCCTCAAGGACCTAGAGATACAAATTCCGTTTGACTCAGCAATCCCATTACTGGGGATATATCCAAAGGATTATAAACTATGTTCACTGCAGCACTGTTTACAATAGCAAAGACCAGGAACCAACCCAAATGCCCATTGATGATAGACTGGAAAAGGAAAATGTGGCACATATACACCATGGAATACTATGCAGCCATAAAAATAAAAACTATGAGTTCGTGTCCTTTGTAGGGACATGGATGAATCTGGAAACCATCATTCTCAGCAAACTGACACAAGAACAGAAAATCAAACACTGCATGTTCTCACTCATAGGCTGGTGTTGAACAATGAGAACACATGGACACAGGAAGAGGACCATCACACACTGGGGTCCTTTGAGGGGGAACAGAGGAGGGACAGCGGGGGGTAGCAGGTTGGGAGGGATAACACGGGGAGAAATGCCAGACATAGGTGACCGGGGCGTGGAGGCAGCAAACCACCTTGCCATGTATGTACCTGTGCAACAGTCCTACATGTTCTGTACATGTACTCCAGAACCTAAAGTACAATAAAATATATATTAAAAACAAACAAACAAAAAAACATGTTACAGCAGATGAAGTGCGTATGTTTCACCTCTTCAGACACCTTCTTGGATAGGCATCAAGGACGGTTTGAAGCAGCCTAGGATCATCAGAGAATAATTTTAATCCAGCATTTTGCAGGAATATACATTCGATTATTTATTTATTTCTTTTTTGAGACGGGTCTCACTCTGCTGGCCATGTTGGAGGGCAGTGGCATGATCTGGGTTCACTGCAACCTCTCTGCCTTTTGGGTTCAAGTGATTCTCCTGCCTCAGCCTCCTGAGTAGCTGGGACCACAGGTGATCATCACCACGACCAGCGAATTTTTGTATTTTCAGTAGAGACAGGGTTTCACCATGTTGGCCAGGCTGGCCTGGAACTCCTGACGTCAAGCAATCCACCTGGGCCTCCCAGGGAATTCACGTTTTAAAAGATTAATTTAATGATTAAATGTGGAGACGAAAACAGTATCATGTTCTATCTTCTTAAATGAAAATAGAAAGGCTGACTTTGGCCATGCCTTTCTCAGGAAGTCCATTATTCAGGAAAACCAAATGGCGTAATGGGAGGCTCTTTGGTAAAAGGAAAAGTTAAAGTAGCATTCATGTCTAGTCTACTCTAGGCTTTATAGGAGAAGAATAATATTGACATGTTGCTGTCCAGGTATACAGAACAAGGTGGGGCCAATGGAAGTGATTTAAGGCAGAACTTCAAGCTAGGCAAAAAGAAATTTCACCTGCCTAATATCTTATATAACTTTACACACACACACACACACACACACACACACACACACATACACACGTGCACACATATGTATGAGGTTGGTCTGTCAGAGAGGAATGTAGGTTCTGTGAGGGGAAGGAAATCTCAGCCAGCAGCTCCAATATTAATAATTACAAACAACTCACATTATACTAGCGCACACTATTCACAAATGTGTTTCAAGTTTTCATGAAGAAAACAAGTGAAAATATGTGTGTTTCCTGCTTTTATCGATGTGTCACACAATTAGTCAAAAGAGAACAGTAGCGTCAGATCACATGAAGATATGAGGTTGGAGATGGGGAATATTTTTGATATTAAAAGAGACCTTGCCAATATTCCAAGAGACTCATTTTTCAGTGAAAAAAAAAGCATGTGATAATAAATCTAATTATACCCTAAAGGTATTACCTGGCTATTTATAGTAACTATAGAAAATGAGGTATTGTACATGAGTAATTAACTTTTCTGTATATTTGTATGTTGTCATATTTTTAAAAAATAATTCATAAAAAGCATCTGTACACTAGGAAGAACATAAGCCATAATGTCCATTTTAAAGTTGTGAAAACATGTAATATAAAAAATTTAACTTATTTATAAATCAAATATAAATACAATTGAATATTTTTCATGGAAATACAGATAAATAGCGATGCTTTACTTCACTCAAGGTCTTCCAAATTTTAATGCAGTTTCCAATTTTGGTGAAGAGTTAGATAATTTTTAAATTATGTTTATAACACATTAAAAATAGTAAGAGGGAAAAGGCACAGCAGTTAGACTGGCATCAGATCAGGTGAAGACAGGTGATTTGCCCACACCCACAATGCAGAGCCTGACGCAGGGAGGTGATGCTTGTGAGTTATCCTTGAGGATTTTATTATAGAAATTGAAAGTGGATATGTGTCGTGTGTATGCATATAATATAAAACAAACAACAGTTGTAGGTTTTCCAATATCTGACATCAAGATTTCCTATAAGCTACAGTAACCAGGATAGTATGCTGTTGGCAGAAGAAATAATAAATACACCAGTGGAATGTCAAAGGAAGGAAATGAAGGAAGGGAATGGGGGGTGGGGAGGGAGGGAGGATGGAAAGAAGGGGAAAAGGAAGGAAAGAAACTCTAACACACCCTACACATTCTAGTGTCTGACAACACTGTAATCTCACTAGAGAGAACCGTATTATATTCTACAGTTTCTGGTAGTAGGAGGAGGATAGTGAATGTTCTCAACACAAAGAAAGGACAAATGTTTGAGCTGATGGATATGCTAATTACCCAGATCAGATCACTATACATGATATGGAGGAAACTTCATGGGCTCCATGAATATGCACAAATAGTACTGACAATTTAAAGAATAAAATAAATAAAAACACAATTTATACAGCAACAAAAAATTAACTTAAGGTGGATCAAAGTCTACTACAAAAGATAAAATTATAAAGCTTTAGTGAAAAAAATAAAACATATTTATAATTTGAGGGCAGGCCAAGTTTTCTTAGAAAAATCCCAGTAACCGGCCGGGGGTGGTGGCTCACGCCTATAATCCCAGCACTTTGGGAGGCTGAGGCGGGTGAATCACGTGAGGTCGGGAGTTCGAATCCAGCCTGACCAACATGGTGAAACTCCGTCTCTATTAAAAAGAAAAAAGAAAGAAAGAAAGAAAAATCCGAGTAACCAATAGAAATTTTTAAAAGCTACAAAATTTTAAAATAATTTAATGCATATTAAAAAAAAATCACAACATTTCTGTTCCTTGAAAGGCACGGGTTTAGAAAATGAATAGGCAAGTTACAGACTTGGGGAATATAATTGCAAAACATGCATTGAACAAACAACTGGTACCTCATGTAAATATACCATATATATATACATGTATATACATCTCAAATACATGTGCTGTGAAAATTTCACAAGTGAAGAAAGTAAACTTCAAATTGAATAAAATAACATCTTAAGACTTCATGGTTGGAAAGTGTCAAAGGCAAGGATTGAACTTGAGGCTTTTCTTTTTCTCTTCAGAGCTCTTCATACCAGAGCCTGAGGCATGGAAGTGGATACATGTAACTTATTTCTGAGGAGATGCCAAGAAGAAAGCGTAAGAGGATAGGGAGAAAAAGATCTATTAAAAGGCAATATAAATATGTAATAGTGATATATATAAACTTTCACAACACATCACTTTAAAAACAGAACAAAAGGAACGTGTGAAATAGCTGAACTGATGCTTTTCAAATAGAAGCTGAGTGAATGTGCAGTGAACACATGAAAAAGTGCTCCAATCACGGCTGGGTGCAGTGGCTCATGCCTGTATTCCCAGCACTTTGAAAGCCAAGGCAGGCGGATCACCTGACGCCGGGAGTTCGAGACCAGCCAGGCCAACATGGAGGAAACAAATCTCTGCTAAAAATACAAAATGAACCGGGCATCGAGGCCCACGCCTGTGATGTCAGCTACTTGGGAAGCTGAGGCAGGAGAATCACTTGAACCCGGGAGGTGGGTGTTGCACGTGAGCTGAGATCACACCATTGCAC
>PVKP010037170.1:0-21855 GCA_004027715.1 Plecturocebus donacophilus | reverse complement strand
AAGCCTTGTTCTCTTGCTGATGAGGAGCTGTGATCCCCTGTAGGAGGAGAGGCATTCTGATTTCGGGTGTTCTCAGCCTTTTTGCACTGGTTTCTTCCCATTTTTGTGGATTTATCCACCTGTCATCTTTGTAATTGCCGACTTTCAGATTGGATCTCTGAGTGGACGTCCGGCTTGTTAGTTATTAAGTTTTTTCTGTTTCTTAGTTTTCCTTCAAGGGGCGCTCCTTCCCCACAGAGCTGGGCCTTCCCGGGTTCAGCTGTGCTTGCTCTCTCCTCAGCGCTTCCAATTGCTGTTCTCCTTGTGGGGATGGGACCAGCGGAGCCTTTGGGCACCCAGTCCCGTACACTCCGCACTGAGAAGTGCCGCGCCGGCCAAAAGAGTCGCGCTGGTGACCCGGGTGGCTCCTTCGCCGGGAATTTCCCAGTCTGTGGGCATCAAATATTCGTCTGCAATTGCGGCATCCACTCGCTCTCTGCGCTTTCACTGGGAGCTACAATCCTGAGCTGCTGCTACGCGGCCATCTTGGATCTCTCTCCGCCCGGCGATGAAATTTTTTTCTGTTTCTTAGTTTTCCTTTGGCGGACGCCCCTTCCCCACAGAGCTGGACCTTCCCGGGTTCGCTGTGCTTGCTATGAAACTCTCAGTCCTCAGCGCTTCCGATTGCCATTTCCCTTGTGGGGATGGGACAGCCGAGCCCGTCCGTCCCGTATACTCTGCACCGGGAAGCGCCGTGCTGGCCAAAAGAGTCGTGCTGGCGACCCATGTGTCTCCTCTGCTGGGAATCTCCCGGTCTGTGGGCAACAAAAATTCGTCGGAAAGTGCGGCGTCCACTCCTTCTCTGCGCTTTCACTGGGAGCTACATTCCTGAGCTGTTGCTAATCGGCCATCTTGGATCTCTCCTCTACTTCAATTATTATAAGGAGAGTGCTTCCCAGCTTCACCAAGATTCCTTCAATTATTTGTCTTTGTAAACTTCAGGTTTACAAAGTTATAAACCTGAAGTTTATAAAAAATTATAAACTTTTTTTATAAAGAAGTTTATAAAAACTTTTTATAAAAAAGTTTATAATTTTTAATAAACCTCAGGTTTATGATTTTGATTATTGAAATGTATTTATTAATAGTTTATTGTACTTTATTAAGCAAAAAACACATAACTGCTAATTGAAGCTTTTAATCATCATTTGATATTCAACATAATGACAAGTTGATATAATTCTAGCTAAAAGGAGTTACATGTGATACTTGAATTAGCTGTTCTCAGGTAATTGTCAATTTTTTTTTTTAGGAATTTTGAAACATCAAATATTTTGAAAACTCCCAGATACTTAAAGAGCTTCCTTGAACTCCCAGATACTTAAAGAGCTTCCTTGTGATTCACACACTAGAATTTGAGACCTTAATGAATAGATTAGGAAATAATCAACCAAATAATAATTATCATTATTGCTAATATTTATTGGGAAATCACTATATTCCAGAAGTATATACAGTTAATCTTCCTTTAATCCTAAATCACAAAGAAATTAAATTCCTTAACCAGAGTTTGACTACTAGGAACTAGTAGGACTTGAACCAGGGGAAGGTTGAGTGAATATGAGTGAGGACTACTGTTCTGAACCCAGTAGTGAACAGAGAGAACTTTAATAGATGACTCCTGAAGGAAGTTGAGATCTCTTGAAGAAGAGAATCATATTTATATCTGTTGAATTTTAAATTGTTAGACTATAGAAAAGCATTGGAACTGGGGTGCAGAAAAATGTTGAGGTTGCTAAGATATAGCTGGGGATAAAGTACTAAATTTTAATTTGCAGGTTAGTACCTGAATTTGTGCATTTGAGTTGAAGATTGTGCAAAGGCTAGAAGTTGCACAAACCAATATTGGTCAGAACAGGGTGTTCCAACCACCTAACAACATGTTTGGTTTGGGGGGATTGGTAAGTGGGATAGGAGAGGATATTACCGTTTTATGACAAGGGAACCAGGGTACAGGGTAGGGAAATTCATATATATATACATTACACAATTGATATATGCAGTAAGGGGAGAGGGCAGGGGAGGAGAAAGGCTCATTTTTAGTAGGCAGCTGGTGCTCTAGAGTTTCAGGATCTTTAAACCTCTGCGGATTAGGAATTTGTAGCAATTTTGTACCCCTGTATGCCATAAATCCCAGGATATTGAGATTGCAGGGCTAGAACTCTAGCAATTTTAATACAATGAAATGCTGAGGGTGCTGGAGGACCAAAAACCCAAGAATTTGAAAGGTAAAGCTCTGTAAATGTTAAACATAACCCCCCACCTTGTATCCCAAGTCAATCACAATTTTAGCCCTTAGGACAGTGGAAACGGGGTTGGGGCTTAGGGGGACAGGGGTGTTGAATAACGGAAAGGCCACCTGGGCAGGCATTTTGGATCTCCTTCCCTAGCTTTAACTGGTGCAGCTCCCAATTTATTTGCTTAATATGTTGAGGGTTTTTTCATAAAGTTCCATTTGATAAAAGCATTCCAACTTTCAAAGAAAAGGGTAAAACCACTTCCCTAGGGGGAAAGAAAGGATGTGGAACATCTAAAAAGTATTCCAATAGTTTACCTCAGCTTCTGTCCTTTTTGGAAATAGGGGCAGATATTAGCAAAGATGCTTTGGCTGGGAGGTTGGGAGGGGCCAACTAATCGTTTAGTGTGTCAATCATCCCCTACTGTGAAACCAATAACAACAGCATCAACAACAAATGATGATAATAGCAGTTAACACATAGGCATCAACTCTAATCTGACACAGGAATAAATGATTATATAGATTGTGCCATGCAATTCTCCACAGCCCTGTGAAATAGGTACTATTATCTCATTTTGCAGATAGTCTTACTCTTTTGTATCTAAAGGAATCGTGCACATGGCCTAAATACATAGGAATAAACTAAACAGTCACTTTATTTATTTAAATTTTATTTTAGATTTAGGGAGTACATGTGCAAGTATGTTACCTGGGTATATTGCATAATGCTGAAGTTTGGGATGTGAATGAGTTCATTACCCAGGATTGAGCATAGTACCTAGTAGTTAGTTTTTCAACCCTTACCTTCCTCCATCTTTCTCCCTCTAGTAATCCCCAATGTCTATTGTTGCCATCTTTATGTTCATCAATACCCAATTTTAGCTTCCACTTAGATAAGAACACGTGGTATTTGGTTTTCTATTCCCTCTTTAGTTCACTTAGAATAATGGTGTCCAGCTCCATCCATGTTACTGCAAAGGACATGATCTCATTATTTTTATCGTTGCATAATATTCCATGGTGTACATGTATCACATTTTTCTTTATCCAATCCACCATTGATTGGCCCATAGGTTGATTCCATGTCTTTGCTATTGTGAGTAGTGCTGCAATGAGCATGTAAGTGCATGTGTCGTTTTGATGAAGTGATTTATTTTCTTTTGGATATATACCCAGTAATAGGATTGCTAGGTCAAATGGTAATTCCATTTTAAGTTCTTTGAGAACCTCCAAACTGGTTTCCACAGTGGCCAACCTAATTTGCATTCCTTCCAGCCGTGTGTAAGTGTTCTCTTTTCACAGCAGCCTTGCCAGCATCTGTTGTTTTTTGACTCTTTAATAATTGCCATTCTGACTGGTGAGAGATGGTGTCTCTTTGTGGTTTTGATTTGCATTTCTGTGACGATTATTGATGTGCATGCAGCATTTTTCATGTATTTGCTAGGTGTCTATATGTCAAAAGGCATTTTAAAATCATATTTTACAATTAGATTTAAGTAGTCTTTCAGGACTAATAGCAGTTGAAATGTACACCAAGTCGAGGTGATCTATTTGAACTCAAATAAGTTCAGAAGGGCAAATCACATACCGGGCTCTGAAGTCAAGAATGTCTGTTTGCTTATTCCAAGAGCAAAGTGCTTTATGTAGATTTAAGCAGAAGAAATATTTTCTTCACAGAAAGGAAAGGTCATATTGCCATTGCAAGTTTGCTTTAAATGATTTTTATTAATTTGTTCATTCAACAAATATTTATTGGGTACTAACTATGAGCTCTGAGCCCAGAATCTCAGACTTACAGAAGTGAGGAAATGATTTGTTTGAAATAAGCCTCAAGCCTAAGAAATTTCTAGAATTACCAAATCCTGGTTTAGGTGGCACCTATTGATTAAGTGTGATTTTTCAGCCTAGTTCCAATCGATATTTAGAAACCCAAGCAGAGTGAAGAGGGTAGTATAGAATTAAAGAATGTTAGAAATAAAGTAGCTCATTTCCTATACTTTAGAGGTAAGAGAGTCAGACAGACTTGGGTTGTTAACTGTGTAAACTTGGGCAGGTAACTCAACCTCTCTGAGCCTCAGTTCATCATATATAACATGGGAATAATACAATCTGCCTTATAAAAATATGGTAAGGATTACATAAGATAAATTATTTAGAGTTCTTAGTATAGTGTCTGACATATACAACATGCTCAGTACATGTTTACTGTTATTGTGATACCTGTTTTCCATGTGAAGGAACTGAAATTCAGTGAAAGGAAGTGGCTAGCCCAATGTGACGTAGCTTGATGATGTTAGGGCAAATATTAGAACTCAGATCTCTACTAATAGTCAAATATGCCTTATACTATGCACTGAGTTTACTCCCTGAGAGCCAGGTAATATACACTTCCTGGACCTGTGAGAAATATTTGGGCTAATGAAAGGAGAAGGGAAAAGAATTACAAGGAAGTGCCTGACATAAGAAAATATTTCCTGGACGCAGAAAACAAAACAGCAAGGGTGAAATAGAGAACAAGAGAGAAATAATTATCAAAAAGTTTACATACCAATGCTGGAGCATTACAATGCATAGTCAACCACAGTACTGATCTATATTCTAACTCCTTTATTCACTAAAAGCAAAAGTGACTATTTTTTCTTTTTCTTGAGGATGGTGGTGGGAGGTGGTTTAGAACACATTTGTGATTCATAGAAAGTTACTGTGAATACAGCTTACTATGCAATTTCTATTTGCAAAGCAAGGGAACTCCATAATTGAAGTTAGAATGGAAGCAAGAGTACTACTAAGATGTAAGGAATAATAGATTATTAATTTTTTTTGAGACATGGTCTGGCTGTATCACCCAGGCTGGAGTGCAGTGGTGCAATCACAGCTCACTGCAACCTCAACTTCCTGGGCTCAAGTGATCCTCCTGTCTCAGCCTCCTGAGTAGCAGGGACTACAGGCACGTGCCAGCACACCTGGCTAATTTTTAAATTTTTCACAGAGACTAGATCTCACTATGGTGCCCGGTCTGGTAGACTCCTGGGCTCAAGCAACCCTCCTGCCTCAGCTTCACAAAGTTTTGGGGTTACAGGAGTAAGCTATTGCACCAGACCCAGAAATGATAGATTTTAAAAAAGATATTGGACTGGAGTGACACTTCATAGTAGTGGTTGTTGAGAAATTTAGTAAGCATAAGAAAACAAGGGCTTAATAGTAAAGTCATGTTGCTATTGCTTCGTGTAGCTATGGTATAGTACAGCACTGAGAGAGATTGATTCTTTAGATGAAGATAATCTTAAAAATTGGAAATATATGAAAAGAGCCATTCTATTTCTATACTAAAAGTGAAGGTTAATTTATATTTGCCTAAGCAAAAGATGATATATTCTTTTCTAAACTATTCTTCAGTTTAATCAGAGGCCTGCAATGTTGGCTATTACAAGATTCAAGAAATATTCAGGAGATTCCAGGAGTTTCCTAAAAGAAGCAAAGCCATTTTGTTCAATTTATTACTGCATAGTGCATGGCACTCAGACTGGTGCCAGAAAGTCTGACTGGAGTTCTTAGCCCACTACAAGGGATACATTGTGATTGTTTCAGGTGCATCCACTGTATAAAAAGATTGTTCCAATATTATACAGTTAAAAATTTGTTAAGAGGGTAGATCTCCTGTGAAGTATTTTTTATCACAATAATAATTTTTTAAAAGGTGTTCCTTTTTTTACTTCATAATTTGAATTTTCTAATTTTCCTCCCCTGAAAACAATTACACTTTATTTCAAGTAAAAAATACCGGTAACAGCTTGATTGCTTATTCATTTGAT
The DNA here is from genome assembly GCA_004027715.1 of Plecturocebus donacophilus. NCBI lineage: Eukaryota > Metazoa > Chordata > Mammalia > Primates > Pitheciidae > Plecturocebus > Plecturocebus donacophilus. Next base: position 15,765 of record PVKP010037170.1, on the reverse strand, counting down.
AATATTCACCTTCACAGGGCATCAGGTACTGTTTATACAGCACTAGACATTGCAACAGGACAAGAGGTAAGTGCTAACGTTCAATCCTGATTTTTATTTTATTTTGTTCATATTTATCAGGTATCTTCTTCGATGGTAACTTTGCCTAAAAAAAAAAAATGGGTAGCACTGGGTTGAGATAGGAGTTTACTTCATTGGTGCCCAGAGTCTCTGAAGTAAGTGGTTTACCCATGATTGACCAAAAAAAGAGGGGTATGAGTTTGTGGCACAGAGAAAGAGCATAGTAGATAAAGAATGTGTGTGTTTCACTTTATGTCCCCCAAAATATGAATATTTATGTTTATTGTAATGGCTGTAATTTATTCTTGTATTTTAATTGCCATTCAGGTGGCCATAAAGCAGATGAACCTTCAACAGCAACCCAAAAAGGAATTAATTATTAATGAAATTCTGGTCATGAGGGAAAATAAGAACCCTAATATTGTTAATTATTTAGATAGGTAAGTGTTTTTTCTCATTGTGTACTTGTATTCTTTGTGGGATGTCATTTTTTTTTTGAAAATTATTTGGGATTCATTCATTTAGCAGTCATTCTGCAAATATTTCTCAAATGCTACAGTACTGTAGAGTATTAGATCTATTGCTAAACTTGTTCTCATTTAGCTCTGTCCACATATCAGACACTTGAAGAAACATTTTATGGTCTTGGTTGCAAACATAGGAAGTTTATATAATTTCATGTTGAGAATCATAGCTCCATTTTGGCAGAAAATAGACTATTGCATGTAGGAAGAGCAGTGGTGTTTTAAACATTATATCAAGTGTTTGGAGCCAGTACAGTTTCTGGGAGTCTAAGTGAAGAAGGCTGACTACAATGACCCTCTACAATGGCTTTAATGGGCACTTTGTGATTAACTGACAGTGAGGTCTAGGGAATTCAGACTTTAATCTCAAACCTTTTTCCTAAACCAGATAATTAATGTCTCTTTCATCATTGGTATTAACAGTGTGTTATAAATAGGTATTTAAAGACAGCACTAATTCTTCACTTGTGGTTAACATCTGTCTCACTCAATTTCAAAAAGAGTCTGTTTAGTACCACTGTGCTGTGTTCTCTGGAGGGGATACAAAGAAACGAAATCTAGGTCTTCAACTTCAGTAAGCTTAACACACTGTTTTCTGTGTTTTGGGCCAGGTAGACCAATTATAAGGAAGAAGCAAAAACTAGGAGGAAAAAAGAAGGGTCAAATTTCAGTCTGGTTTGTTTTGTTTTGTTTTGTTTTGATTTTCATGAAGGCTTGCTGTTGCCCAGGCTGGAGTGCAGTGGCACGATCTCAGCTCACTGCAACCTCTGCCTCCTGGGTTCAAGCAATTCTCCTGCCTTAGCCTCCCAAGTAGTTGGGATTACAGGAATGCACCACCATGCCCGGCTAATTTTTTGTATTTTTAGTAGAGACAGGGTTTCACTGTGTTGGCCAGGCTGGTCTCAAACTCCTGGCCTCAGGTGAGCCACCCTATTTGGCCTCCCAAAGTGTTGGGATTACAGGCATGAGCCACTGCATCCAGCTACAAATTTTACAGTCTTGATCAGTGTCTCATAAAGTGTAATTTAGGAACCATCTGCAGCAGAGTAACCTAAAGTCATTCTGTGTTTGTAATTTTGCATAAAAAAATTGCATTTGCACTTTTAAAAAATGCAAAATTCTTTTTTAAAATTTTGTTTATTTTTTTTTTTTACTATACTTTAGATTCAGAGGTACATGGGCAGATCGTGTAGGATTGTTACATAGGTATACACATGCCATGGGGGTTTGCCGCACCCATCTCCCATCATCCACATTAGGTTAAATAATAAGATGAGGACTGTGAATTTTTATTTTTAACAGGCTTCCTAGGTGAATTTTATGGACACCAAAGTTGGAACACCACAGGATAGAAAATCTTGCTTCACATTGATATGGGTCTTAGGGCAGGGTGGGAACATTGGGGTCATTCCATTTCCTATAATTTATCTTTCTTGCTAAGCAGAGCTTCAGAGACCTGATTATACTGCTAAAGTGCCTTCAGATGATGTCAGGTGATTTGAATAACCTCATGCTCTCTTTACCTGAATTATAGGGCTCTGGTGACCCTTGGCCCCATATTTGATTGGGGTATGTCCGTCAGTACCTTCCCAAACGTAACGGGCAGGGCACAACTTACAGTTAACTTTTGTCAGAACTGAGGCCTGGGAATATTAGAGTCCCCAGTTTCTTAGTGTCATAAGGCAAACTCTTTTTCTTTTCTTGTTATAGCTACTTAGTGGGTGATGAACTATGGGTAGTCATGGAATACTTGGCTGGTGGCTCTCTGACTGATGTGGTCACGGAGACCTGTATGGATGAAGGACAGATCGCAGCTGTCTGCAGAGAGGTAAGCAAATAGAGCATTTCTAGCTGATAAGAATGCCAAAATTGGCAGTTCTTCATTTCTGGTTATTCAGGATTTTGTATCATCAAAGTAACAATAGTAGAATTTTTCCACTGAAAACAACTGGAGAGGCCAACTTCAATTTAAATTCTGTTCCTAATAGCACTCCCCAGCATCACCCTTCTGAGTCCCTTGTAGTTCCATTATGCCATTTGCAAAGTGTCATATCTAAGCCCACATGCTGTAGTTTCCGTGAACATGGGAAACAGTGATATTGGCTTAACACTTCTTTCTAATTTGGGGAAGTTTTTACATGATACTTATTTTATTCTGCATGTGTAATATGAGCCATGCAAAATACATTATATTTTCATCATTTTTTAGAAGGTAGTTTAAACAAGGTCCACCTTCAGCCCAGAAAGCAGTTGCTTTCACAGTACAGTCTATACATCCCTTATAGCCCCCCAGTGAGCCTGAGGATCTGTCTCTTTTCCATAAGTGTCATACCCCTGAGGAGTTTCAAACTAAATTAAAGATATGTTATTATATTTATTTTGTTGAATATTAAGACACAGACTCTTCATTGGAGTCTCATCTTAGGCATTATAATCTACCCCATTTATTGTGAGATTTTCTATCAGCAAAAGTAAAAACTCTGACTCACTGAAACTTGAAAACCAATGATAGGGAAACAAAACTAAGTGATATCAGCTAATCTTTGCCATATATATATGTGTGTGTATACACATATATATATGTATACACACATATATATATGTGTATACACACACACATATATATATATATATATATATTATTCACTTAAATTTCCTCCTTCCTTGCTCTCCTCTCATTATCATTTCCCCCACTCCACATATCCACCAAACATATATGCTTTCTATTCGTGCAATAAATCGAACTTCCTATCCTGAGCCTGTGGTTTCCATCTTCCAGTATTACACCGCAAAGGCATTTCCAAACAAGTGACTGTAGTTACTTCATAGCCTAGGAGTGGTTCCCAAACCTGGCTACCCGTTAGAAATAGTTTGGGGCACTTAAGTGCAGATTCCTGGATTTCACTCTAGAACTTCTGAATCAAATCATACCATATACAATGAAGCTTACCATAGCTATATAAGACAAAGCTGAATCCTCCAGATAACTAGGCCAAAGTATATTAATTGGTTAGTTTGGCTGTATTAACAATTGTTGCTGTTTATCACATTATCACTCTTCATGTCCTAGTCTGACATGGCAGCCATTATACTTAGTGTGTATAACGCTAAGTGGCATAATTGATGTAAATGGTAATGTGACTTCAAAGTGGTGTTGTTAAAGCATTCAGTAATCAATTTCACTTGACAATATAAGTTATACCCCTACCCAAAACTTATCTGGAAATAAAACTTAGTATTAAAAAATTATTTGTGATATAATTAGAACTTTTTTTTTCTGATTTAATAGTGCCTGCAAGCTTTGGATTTCTTGCACTCAAACCAGGTGATCCATAGAGATATAAAGAGTGACAATATTCTTCTCGGGATGGATGGCTCTGTTAAATTGAGTAGGTATTTTGGTTCAGATGGTGTTAGAGTATCAGGGAATTTCTATTCTTTTATTGTATATCTTAAGAAGATAATGGTCACTGGAAGTGATTTATTTGAAAGCAGTTACAGCCCAGTTTGAAGTAAATAATTTTTCTAACACTGTATTCCTGAATATCGTGACCACACTTTTTGGATTTAATATTTCAGAATTTCTACTGACTTCTAGAATGAATGAATGACAAATACCTAGTTAGGAAACTGAAAAATTCTGTAAGTTTGAGAAAACAGTGATGAAGAGGGAATTAGATTGAAGTCTAGTAAAAATGACATCACATCAGTCAGTTATTTCAGACCTTCTTAAAATCAGAACCAGCTGAGAGACCAGTTAACAAAGAATATGAACTAGGCAGTTGTGGAAGCTCAGTGTGTAACAAAGGAAGATACAGCCATATCTGGAAGTGATGTATTATAAAAGGAAAATAATTTGGACTTATTTTAACTGGCTTTTCTTCTCTGCAGCTGACTTTGGGTTCTGTGCCCAGATTACTCCTGAGCAAAGTAAACGAAGCACTATGGTGGGAACCCCATACTGGATGGCACCTGAGGTGGTGACTCGAAAAGCTTATGGTCCGAAAGTTGATATCTGGTCTCTGGGAATTATGGCAATTGAAATGGTGGAAGGTGAACCCCCTTACCTTAATGAAAATCCACTCAGGGTAAGTCAGAAGAGAAGTCAGGTACTTTATTCCCAGGAAAGGGGAAAGGCCAAATATCATTTCTGGCTTCCACCAAAAGTGACCAGAATGAGCTCTTTCCTGAGACAAGTAACATAGAAGCACCAAGTTATAATTTTCAAATTTATTGTAAGCTTTTTAAAGTTTATCTTACAATGTCTCAACAGTTTTTCTTTTCCTTTCCTTTTTTTTAAATTTTTTAGGAGAAATAGTGTCAACTACCCATTTTTTTTTTTTCCTCAGTTAATTCTTTTTTCCTTCCAATTTTTATTTTAGGTTCAGGGGGTACATGTACAGGTTTATTACATGGGTAAATTGCATGCTGTGGGGGTTTGGTGTACAGATTATTTCATCTCCCAGGTAATGAATGTAGTACCCAATAGGTAGTTTTTAGATCCTCAGACTCCTCCCACCCTCCACTCTCAAGTAGGCCCCAGTGTCAATTGTTCCCTTCTTTGAGTCCATGTGTACTCAATGTTTAGCTCCCACTTATGAGTGAACATGCAATATTTGGTTTTCTGTTTCCACATTAATTTGCTTCTAATAATGGTCTCCAGCTGCATCCATGTTGCTACAAAGGACATGATTTCATTCTTTTATATGGCTACATAGTATTCCATGGTGTATATGTCCAACATTTGCATTATCCAGTCCATTGTTGACGGACATCTAAATTAACTCCATGTCATTGCTACTGTGAATAATGCTATGATGAACATACATGTGTGTACGTCTTTATTGTAGAACAATTTATATTCCTTTGGGTATATACCCAGTAATGAGATTGCTGAGCTGAATGATAGTTCTAAGGTCTTTGAGAAATCTCCAAACTGCTTTTCACAATGGCTGAACCAATTTACATTCCCTCCAGCAGTGTATAAACATACCCTTTTCTCCTCAACCTTGCCAGTATCTGTTATTTTTTGACTTTTTTTTTTTTTGAGACAGAGTCTTGCTGTGTTGCCCAGGCTGGAGTGCAATGGCATGATCATGATCTTGGCTCACCGCCACCTCCACCCCCTAGATTCAAGCAATTTGTGCCTCAGCCTCCCAAGTAGTTGGGATTACAGGTACGCACTACCACGCATGGCTAATTTTTTGGTAAAGATGGGACTGCACTATGTTGGCCAGGCTGGTCTCAAACTCCTGGCCTCAAGTGATCCACCCGCCTAAGCCTCCCAAACTGCTGAGATTACAGGCATGAGACACCACACCTGGCCACTTTTTGACTTTTTAATAATAATCATTCCGACTGGTGTAAGATGGTATTCATTGTGGTTTTGATTTGCATTGCTCTAATGATTAGTGATATGGAGCATTTTTTCATATGCTTGTTGGGCACATGTATGTCTTTTTTTGAGAAGTCTGTTCATGTCCTTTGCCCATTTTTTAATGGGGTTGTTTGATTTTTGCTTGTTGATTAAATTCCCTATAGACGCTGGATATTTTAGTTTGCAAATATTTTCATCAGATGCATAGTTTGCAAATATTTTCTCCCATTCTGTAGGTTGTCTGTTTACACTGTTGATTGTTTCTTTTGCTGTGCAGAAGCTCTTCAGTTAAATGAGGTTCCATGTGTCAATTTTTGTTTTTGTTGCAATTGCTTTTGGAGTCTTCATCGTGAAATCTTTGCCAGGGCCCATGTCTAGAATGATATTTCCTAGGTTTTCTTCTAGGGTTTTTTATAGCTTTAGGTTTTACATTTAAGTATTTATTCCATTTTGAGTTGACATTTGCATATGATAAAAGGAAAGGATCCAGTTTCAATCTTCTGCATATGGCTAATCAGTTATCCCAGCACTGACTAGATAGTCCTTTCCCCATTGTCTATTATTGTCAACTTGGTCAAAAATCAGATGGTTGTGGGTATGCAGCTTTATTTCTGGGTTCTCTCACCTGTCCTGTTCGTCTATGTGTCTATTTTTGTACCAGTACCATGCTGTTTTAATTACTGTAGGCTTGTAGTATAGTTTGAAGTTGGGTAGTTTGATGCCTCCATCTTTGTTATTTTTGCTTGGAATTGCTTTGGCTATTGGGGTGTTTTTGGTTCCCCAAGAATTTTAGAATAGTTTTTTTCTAATTCTGTGAAAAATGTCATTGGTATTTTGATATGAGTGGTATTGAATCTGTAAATTGCTTTGGGCAGCATGGCCATTTTAAAAATATTGATTCTTCCTATCCAAGAGCATGGAATATTTTTCCATTTGTTTTTGTCATCTCTGATTTCTTTCATCAGTGTTTTGTAATTCTCGTTGTAGAAATCTTTCACCTTCCTGGTTAGCTGTACTCCTAGGTATTTTATTTTTTAGGGTTGTTGTGAATGGGATTATGTTATTGATTTAGCTTTTAGTTGGACGTTGTTGGTGTATACAAATGCTACTAAGTTTTTTAGCATTGATTTTGTATCCTGAAACTTTGCCAAAGTTATTTGTTAGATTTAAAAGCCTTTTGGCAGAGACTATGGGGTTTTTAGGTATAGAATCATATCATCTGGGAAGAGAGATAGTTTGATTTCTTTTCCTCCTGTTTGGATATCGTTTATTTACTTATCTTGCCTGATTTCTATGGTTAGGACTTCCAACATTTTTCTAACATGCTTTGATAGTATTTTTAATGACTAGGGTCTTTAAGATTCCTCAGTATAGCTTTCTGTTGTAAAATACATGTAGCTTTTTTTTTTTTAAGTGAGATGTGGGGAGAAAGTACTTTTATTACATGACATGGTTAAATGATCAATTTAAAAAACACTTGCTTTATAATTACTTTAACAAAACAAATAAATGCATTTCCAGAACAGCTGTAATTTTTAAATTGGATTTTCCTTATTAGTAATGGTTTATTGATTAACAGCAGCTTGGTGAGTATTGAATGGAACACAGAGATAGACATAGTGCCAGCCTGGTGAAATCACAAACATAATTAGATTGTCAAGTAGAAAATGAATGTAAACAGTTTGTGTTTGGTAACTCACTTTGCTGCCGCAAAATCAGAGATTGGATCTTCATGTGGTCTTGTTATCCTGCAAAGAGAAAAACTCCATTTCACAACCTAACCCTACCATCTTATTTCAGAAGTGTGCTGTTGATCATTTGGCGAAAAGGAAAGAGGTATGAAAGAAATGCTTGCTCAGTGCAGAAGTGAGCCGTAGCTATTTTGCTGTATGTAGCCTAACAGTGAACTATTAATAGAAGCTATGTTTTGTTTATATAACAGGCATCACATTGTTGAAAAAAGAAAATATGCACGGATTCAAATTCTACTCTCAAAATTTATGCACAGTGCTAGTATCATAGGCATCTTGTATATTGCCTGCATCATTATCACTAGGAGTCTAAAATTGAGTTGTACCCTTGGTATGCAAAAAAAAAACCCCATTGTTCTTAGTAAATGATTAAGTGTTTTCACATAAAGCTTGTAAAGTCCATATTCAAACCAAATGTATGTGGCTTTCTATGCATGTAAAGAGACCTATAAACTAACTGTGTAGTTTTGACAGTTGAACATTTTGTAGTTGGGAGCTGCATTCCCTATGTGGAGAGGAGGACAGCTTCCTCCTGGCTTTCTCCTAAGTCCTCTCTGGTACTTGGCCTCTTGTCTTATTACCTGTGCTAATTAGAAAACAACAGATATGAGGGAATGCCCTAATGAATGCTATAGGCTATTGCTCTGTTCTCATGAAACAATCTGGAAATGAGATGTGCACATTGATTAGCTGCCTTCAGGGCTGAGTGGAAAAGAAGGGGCATTTTCCCACCATTTGTGGGTTAGCCCTCCATGGCTTTAATCAAGTCCACCCCTGGCCTATGATCCAGCACATCAGGGTAATTACATGGGCTTTTCCTTATTGTTTAACCACCTTTGCCCATTAAGAAATTGTAGTGAAAGAGCACATCCGACTTCTTGTTTCCATGGATTTCCTCTCCTAAGTCTTTGGAGTTTGGAGGCACTAAACGGATTATGGCTATTTTGCTTTCTGCCTTCTAATGAGTAATTTACAACCTGCAAATTTTAAGGATTAAACAAATGGCTCTGTAAAACAACTAGTCTCAGTAATGGATTTATTAACTTCTTCAGTTCCCCAATTATAATTGATCTCTCTTTAGCTAGGCTGCTAATCGTTAGAAAAAAGGAAACAACTTTTAATCTTTATAGGCATCTTCTAGCCTGGGATTAGAACTCATAATTAACAGCTCGTATCTTAGATTTCACTGCCTTATGTCTAAACAAGTACTTGCAGATTAACAAACCACAAGGTTCAGGAAGCCTACATTAAGTCTAAAACAAAAAGACCTGTCAGTAGGATCACCCTGTTGAATTCCACTGATAAGGATTTACTCTTAACTTTGCTCATTACTCTCCGTGTGTGTGATTAACCTTCAATTAATCAATCAACAAGCCCATATTGAGCTAGCCCTATTCTGATCCTGTCGCTTCTAGGTACCAGGAGTACTTTTTGGGTTTCAATTTCAAATTGATGCTTTTCCTAATGTTCTCTTGAAGGAAACACAATGTCTCAGGCTATATGCCTTTATTTGGAATTTTTAAAATGTAGTTGCTGAAGCCATGGGGAGATTGGAGAGAAAAAAAGATCCAACATGAGTCTATAGGGAGCAGTGTCTTCTGGGATCCTGATGCCCAGGCCATATATGGGGAAATAGAAAATAACCCAGAGAAGTATAAAAGAGTGCCAGATTAGTCCTTTCTTTAAAATCTTTCCAATACTACAACCCAGCCACTATTTTGTGCTTTGAGGTGGAAGGAGATATAAGGAAGGAAGTGAAATAAGTGGAAGAAAGACAGAGTGGTAGAGTACAGGATAGTATGTTGATATAAAAAATTTTGATCCTGTAGTCAGGCAGATCTGGGTGTGCCTTGGGTCTCCAACCTGCAAGCTCTGCGACCTTCTGCAAGTTATTTAAAACCTTTCTAAGCCTGCTTCCTATCTGTAAAATGAGGACCATATCGATCTTACAGAGTTAGCATGAAAACTAAATGAATAATGTATGCAAATCACCTAGCACAGTATCCAGTTCATTGTAGGAAATGTGTATATATATGAAAATTTAGATATGAATAGTAAAGTAGTAAGATAGGAAAACAGAGAAAGGATGTTTAGAGTGTTTTTTTTTTCACCCACTCATGAAGGAAGGTTGGATTCAGCACTCTTCCAAGAACTTATCCTTCATGAGAATGGCACCCCCATCTACTCAAGGAGTGGAGGGTTTTGCACAGTTCGGTACAATTACCATGGACAGGTAACACTGAACAGAAGAAGTTCAAGGTGAAGTCTGGGACTATACATTTCAAGGTCGTTTGTGTTTCACTGTGGGTTTTTCTGTGTCTTTGTTGTATCAGTTCCACTGAGCAGACCCTTTGTGAATATTGCTTATTAACATACTGTTGATGCAAGGAATTAATATTTTCCCCCTAGTTAGAAAGTGGTTGAGATTCTTTAATGTAAATTTTTCTGTACTAATTTACTTAATTTGTTCATAAAATTCCTTTTAAAGGTCAGAGAGTTATTAACTGTACTGTTGTTATGAGGTTGGTACCCTTCCAGAGAGAGAGAGAACAAAAGCTTCTTACTGTCCCCCACTGCCTGAAGTCTTTGTACTCAACATAATTGGCCTTGGACCTGTTGTTCTGTGACTGATAGACAGTTTTAGTTCAGCCTCCAATAATTAAGTACCTTGTTCCTTCTCTTTGCCAAAGTGACTGGGGTTAAAAATCTAATTTTCCCTGTGGATATACAAATCAAATGTTACTGTTCTGCTGATATCCTTAACTTTTTTGTTAACTGAAGACTTCAAAAAGCTGTTATTATAATAACCTGATTCTAAGTAAGGAGACACAATCATTTTTGTAAAACAAAACTTTGATCTGTTTTCTCAGCACTCAGAGTGTGCCCCTTTATTAACTTTTCTTGTATACGTAATGGGGCTATTCTTATCAACAGGTTTTGATGGAATTTGTTATTTGTGAAATGTCTCAATGATGTCCACTTACAGTCCCTTCTAGACCTTTTGAAATATATTTTATGGTAATTTTCCAAATCTTTATCCAAGTTAAACTTTAAATGTTCTCTTTCTACTCCTTACTTTAAACATGTGTGAAGCTGTATTAAAATTGGATCACTGGAAGATAATTATTGGTATTACTGCTAAAAACAATATGTAGTATAGTATGTGAACCACAGATCCTATACCAGGGGATCTTTTTGGTTGCGCACTGGAGTCATCTGTGGAGCTTTAAGGACCAGTGATTCTGGGGCTCCATCCTCGGGAAAATGGCAATCAGGAAAAGGTCAAATATCAATGTGGCAAGCACTTTATAGAACACTGTCCAGCCTGGACAACAATTCTTCATCAGCCCTCTTTGAACATGGTCATCCAACCAAAAACTAACAGTATCATTCTATTCACATTTACCCATTTTGTCTAAAACTTTATGAGTAATACTACAAAAGCCTAATTGAAATCCTGATGTGCTTTATGTCGTTCTCTGATTTACCAATTCAGTAGCACTATCCAAAAAGAAACGACATTAGTTCAGTATATGCCTCCATGATATGCTATTTTCTTTTGCAATTTTGCTTCTTCTGAAAATGGAGTTCATTATTAAAATGGGCTAGCTGCTGACTGAGTACCTAGCATATATTGGTGTGTAATAAAACCATCAGTCTGACTACTCATGATTAGGAATGCACTGCCTATATAGCAACGGAGGAGGACAGAAATTCAAATTTAGACTTCTTATCTACATTAGTAGGCTTCCCACTTCCCCTTTCCTGCACTTAAGTCACTACAGAAATGTTAGTTGTTCTTATTTCTTATTGTAGGAACAGGGAAATTATAGTTGGCTTGTATGGCTAGAGAAGAGAGGTAAGAAGAATAAGAGAATCTTTAGTAACCGAAAAGCAAGTAAAGGCTAAACTGTGTTTAGATCCCTCCAAGCACTGGGACTTTGCTCTGGGTTGGAATGTCTGGGTTTGATGGCACGTGCTCATTTGGAATTAAAGTCAGACATAAACTTCCTGAGTGCCAGAGAAGCAAGCATACTTTGCTAGCACTCAGTCAATATTGTTTTGAATGTATTTCAGGAAGAGCTGGGAATATTCCCTTCTTTTTCCGTGAGCCGCAATGGAACAGCAAGGTTTATTGATAGTTTGTTGACACTCCTCCTGTTTTGAGGGCAAACCTATGCTTAAAAGGAGGGAGAAGTTGGGATCATTACAACTAAAATAATTACAGAAGAATAACAGGGTTCCTTTTTAATCCGAAAAAAATATTGCCTGTGAAAAGATAAACAGCTCTTAAGAGTCATTGGTTGTCAGGAATTCAGCAAAGGAAAATGGGACTTAGCCATAGGAAAGCTGCAAGTCTCATTTAGAATGTAATTCAGAAGCAGACATCTCAAACTGGTGAATTATGACCCAGAAAACGGCCAAAGGAGAAACTGATTCCATAGCAAACTAAAATCCACCAAGAGAAAATGAGAGAATAAAAGATTATGCTACTATTATCTTATCATTTCTCAGAATCCTTATAGCATGGTTTGGGAGTAAACCAAGAATGGATTTGCTGATTGCCCTAATAGGTATCATACCAATAACTAAATAGCTAAGTCCCTCCAGATCAAAGTGAATTCTAAAGAGATAAATCACGGAGTGTGATGATAGACATTTGCCCACTGAAATGCCCATGCACATGTTTTATCCTATTGCTTTTGAAATCTGTGTTTTTGCCAATGAGGAATTACTTTACCAAGAAAGTTGGAGTTTTCTTAATAATTAAGCTAATTTTTGACCTTTATTGTCATTTTGATTGATACCTTTTCCAACCAGGTTCCAACATCATTGTAGAAAACCTTTTGCATTATGATAAAACGGTACACTGAGGTGTCTTAGATAAGACGTTCTGCAGAGAAAGTTAAATCAATTAAGGCACTGTAAGCTTTGTAGCTGGGAGGGCCAGAGTTCTAACATTATGCCAATAATCAAACTGACCTTTCTGTTGTAGTTTTTTTCTTTCTTCTCTTTTGCTGTATCTTTCTTCTTCTTTTTTTTTTTTTTTTTTTTTGAGACAGAGTCTCACTCCGTCACCAGGCACCAGGCTGGAGTGCAATGGCGCGACCTTGGCTCACTGCAACCTCCGCCTCCCGGGTTCAAGCAATTCTCCTGACTCAGCCTCCCGAGTAGCTGAGACTACAGGCAGGCGCCACCATGCCCAGCTAATTTTTTTGTATTTTTAGTAGAGACGGGGTTTCACCATGTTGGCCAGGAAGGTCTCAATCTCTTGACCTCGTGATCAGCCCGCCTCAGCCTCCCAAAGTGCTGGGATTCTTTCTTTTCTTCTTTCCTTTGCTTTGTTTTTTGTAAAGAATTACCCTTTTGCTCAGATGGCAAAGTTCATCAGCACTTTTTTTTTTCATCTAGGAGGGGCCAATGACTGTGAGAGATCTAGACAAGGAACTTTCTAGTGTCTCTACCAATTGTTTACCTTATGAGGGTTGAAGAGTGAATTGTATTCCCATGTCTGTCAGTCAGGAACTTCATGACCTTGTACAGGTTTCTTTCTTGCTGATCTGGAGTGGAATTTCACTAGATTATTGTTTACCAGTAGTCTACACGATGCCCTCAAATACCATAGAGTTCCTTGGGATATTGAAGGAGCCAAGAGGGAGGTCACCTAGGTAGTGCTCTTGGTTCCACCAGAATAGCTCCTTTGTTAATTCCTTTTCTACCTTGGGCTGTCACATGAGATTTACTTAAATAAAGCTAAAGACTCATGAGTCTGAAAGGGCTATAGTTTGAGTGTATGTTGTCTTTATTGAGTCTCCTCTTTCAGAGGAGTGGTTTTCAGAAAGCAGCTCGGAGACATTTATCTCATCACTGGACTAAATCTGTATCCCACAGAATTGAAAAATCTCCTTTTCCCATCAAGCAAAGACACTTGATCCTGATGTGAAACATACTGTATATGAGACTTGGTAACCTCGTTCTGATAATAATCTCGGGAAGAAGCCAGTGAAGAACACTGCAGTAATAAAGCTATTATAGGGACACAAGATTCCTCACTCTGGAGTATGATTAAAAGAATTGTATATTATTATGTATGGACCTGTTCAGCTGATTAACTGCATTTAAAAATAGAAGTTGAAATCAGTTTATGTGGGTAGTAATGCATGTTTCACAGACCATATCACAGTCAGCCTGTTTTAGTCCTAATATGGTAATTTGGAAAAGCCTAAAAGAATCAGAGTGCTAGTTCCTTCCTGCACTAATATTCTGAAATGAAACATGAACAAATGTATAATGTTAAATAGTACTTTAGGACTAGAAATTAGTTGTGTGTTAAAGAGAAAATGGGAGGTGAGGAAGTTGATATACAAGTATACACAATATTTTGAGAAGTTTTGTGGGAAAAGGACTGGGAGAAATGGAGCAGAATGGGACCTAGGATCCAGGTCCCCTTGGTCTCCCAGATTTTCTAGCCATTATCTATCTTCATTTCTCTTTGTCCTCATTCCACCAGCGATCTTCACCTCCCATTGTCCTTTGGACCCTGTTTTTGCCCTAATTTTTTGTTTTGCTTCCTCTGCCTCTCACAACTTCTTTCCTCTACGTTTTGCACCATTTTGCTTTCCCTCCTTTCCTAGCTTTATACCTACCCACATCTCTACTTCCAAATGCCCTATAGTTCTAAACCTAGGGTACTGCTTTGCGTGCCCAGGGTTGCTTCATAAACACAAGCAGCCCCCTTTGCAATTCTTAGTAAGCATTTTTAGTTCTGAGAATGAGCACATGTATTGTTGGAGTCATCAATAATTTATTTTATGGCATTGATCAGTCCTCTGTGCTTGAAAGGAGCACATTTGGGCTAGGCTAACACCCAATGAGTCAGCCCTACCTAAATACCTTTTGCTATCAACCTATAAGGGGATACATCTATAATAGGTTCATTTTAAATGGCCTTTTAAGGATTAAACAACAAAACAACAATAACAAATGTCCTTCACAATTTGGTGAGCAATGAGAACTTCTAGGCAAGACAAGTAGGAAGGTAAATTAGACTAGATTGCTCATTCAGCTATCACACTGAAGTGTTAGGTTGAGTAAGCCCAAGTATGGGATATAATGTTCATTATAATGTGTTGATTTCTTTTTGTACATTTGGCCCCATTTACTCTCTTCTTAGAAAGAAATGGCAGACTCTTTCATGATATTCATAAACACACCAGAGGCAGCAATATACTCTGGCTTTTAACCTCTGAAATCCCAGGTCATGAGTAAACTAAGTCATAAGGTATTAAATCATTTGTTGCCAAATGTCTCTCATAAAACACTCAAAGTTAGTTGAAAATTCTAAAATGACAAAAGAATCAGAGCAGGACTCAGTTGCAGGCAACAACCAGCTGTATATAAACCTTCAACATAGATAGACGTATTTGACACCCATGAATTCAACCAACCACAAATCAAAAGTATTTTTGAAAATGATGGTTTCATTTGTACTAAACATGGACAGACTTTTTTTCTTGTAGTTATTCTCTAAGCAATACAGTATGACAACTACAGTCAGGAGGTGCATAACAATGTTTGGTCAGTGATGGACTGAATATACAGTGGTGGTCCCATAAGATTATAATGGAGCTGAAAATTTTCTATTACCTATTGATGGCATAATGTCCTAATTAAACGCATTACTCACGTGTTTGTAGTGATGATGATATAAACAAACCTACTCCTCAAGAAGCGCCTCAGGCGGGTCCTTCAAGAGGTATTTGCAAAGAAGGTATTGTAGCTGAGATTGCAGGCACCCACCACCACACCCAGCTAATTTTTGTCTTTATAGTAGAGATGAAGTTTCGCCATGTTACCCAGGCTTGTCTCGAATGCCTGACCTCAGGTGATCTGTCCACCTCAGCCTCCCAAAGTGCTGGGATTACAGGCATGAGCCACCACGCTGAGCCTGTTTCTTAGTTTTTAACAAAAAAATTTAAAATGATAAAAGGAAAACATTTTTAAGATAGAAAATGTTTATAGGATAAGGATATTTAAAAAGAAAATATTTTTC
>PVKP010037169.1:0-21856 GCA_004027715.1 Plecturocebus donacophilus | reverse complement strand
GCTTGAACCCGGGAGGCAGAGGTTGCAGTGAGCCGAGATGGTGCCACTGCACTCCAGCCTGGTGACAGAGGAAGACTTTGTCTCAAAAAAAAGAAAAAGAAAAGGTATGGAGAAGTTGCCACTATCCCACCCTCTCTAGCCTTACCCCTACCTCCTTTCCCTCCCGCTTTTATAAAAGGGAAGCCAAGAGAAGCTGCATCAAGTTTGGGATGCCTCCCAAGCCTGTGTCGGCGTCTGCACCGGGTCCCCCACCTCAACATGTTAGCCCACGCTGCCATGCACAGACAAACCAGTGGTGCTCTCAGGAAGTGAGGCCAAAAACAGTCAGGCGAACTACCCAGAGAACTTCGGAGGGGGTATTTGGCACTTCCCATGACATTATTCTCCTTTTCTTCATCTAAAAGGCCTTGAGAGCAGAGAAAAGGGTTAAGACTGAAGTTCCCCCTTAGCGCTGCCCCCGGGTGAACCCAGCAGGCCTGCTAAGGGAGCCTTGTTCATTCTGTTCTGAGAGCAAACGGGAGTTCAAGTATTCTCAGATTCTGGTTTCAGGGCTCCAAGGGGTCCTGGATCTGCTTATTCTCCCCACTCTTTTTCAGAAGCAAGAGAAGGAATATAAGGACAGTATCATAAAACCAAGTTAATCCATTACAACTCCAAAAACTTTTAAAAATCTGAACCAAATTAAAATTATACTTATATGCAGAAATGCTGTGTCTCCTTTCCCAGCCAGCCACCCAATCGCAGCTCACCAGAAAGAAGACATTCTCCACACCCAACCGCCCTTTCCAGGGAGCTAGAAAACATCACAGTTGGCCCTATAGCTCCAGCCTCTAATTGGAAATAGAATATCCAGTTATTTATACAAGACTGTACAGCAAACAGTTCTTGCACCATGGATTTCTACTCTCCAAGACAGATCACTAGAAAACAAACAGAGGAACTTGGCAATAGAAGTGAAAGGTTTTTTTTTTTTTTAATAACTTTTTTTTGGCTTATGCCAATTATGAGTCCTTACCATGTGATTCCATGGTGGGTGCATCTCTACTTGCAATGGAGGGTCTGGCAGGCACCTCAGCCCCTGCTGGCAGGCACGCTGCCCTACTGTCAATGGCCAACAGAGAACCCAACAGGGTAAAACTGGACTCTCTCATTACACTGCTTTTAAGCTTATGAAGTTTTAAATAACATCACTGTGTCTACTCTGGTGAAATCATTCTTTACAGCATTCCACTTTTTAAAGTTCAAACCTGAGAAATGTTTAGTTGAGTCACAGAAATGATATACTTAACTATTTTAGTTTGTTCCTCATTAGCAACCAGATAAACAATTTCCTCCCTCTTAAAAGGACACTTGATCTGTAAGTGTTTGCTATTTTGAATTAAGAGGTCCTACTCTTCAGCAAAATTTCACTAGTATAGACCTTTTCCGAGTGGTTGGAATACAGGGGGGGAAGGAAGGTCACTTGTCAGTCTTAAATTACAGAATGTTTTAAATGAATGTTTACTTCTTTAAATATTATAGAATAAATTAACGGCTAAGAGTATTGCCAAACGAATGTCCTTTTAGCTATAACAAAATGGAACTGTTTGCAGTACTATCATTATTTCATGCAATGGAGGAATGTGAAAAGCTAGCGCCATCTATTGCAGACTGAGAAGGATAAAGGCTCCTTTTAAACACGCATACTAGCAATCTGCAGAGGTGGCACACGTCTGTGCACGTGGCATGGCGTCTGTACTCTGGTACATTGTATTGGATATTTATTTATAAGTGCTCTTTCTCTCTCCAGAGTGAGCTTTCCAACAGTCATAACATGTCTTCTTCATGCCCAGTCATCTCCCACAGTTCCTGTATGCATCCCACAAACATCATCAAGTATCTACAATATACCATGGACTAGGCTACACAATGCAAACACAGGAACCAAAGACAAAGCCCTGACTCCAGAGAGTTTACAGGCCAAGGTGAAAGACAGCTTAACGGACCCAGCACAGCTCAGATTGACAAGAGAGGTGCCAGGAGGTGGGAAACACTGTGGAGGGGCCTCCAGGCAGCATCTGAGCTAGGTCTGGAGCACTCAGTGGGGACTTGTTTCGGTGAAGAAGTCCCATATGGGGTAGGTGGTGATGAGAAATGCTCCAGGCAACAGGAGAAGCATGTGCAAAGACAGGGACACAAGGCAACATGGTACATGTGGGGGACTGCACAAGCTGTTTGGGAGTCAATGCCACCTGAGTGCAGGCCACCATCATCTCCTACTGGACACCTGCAATACCTTCTGCTTCTTGCCACCTCCACAATTTGCTCTCCACTCAGAGCCACAGTGGTCCTTACTCAGGCTGCTCCCACCTCATCAGAACAAAACCCTCAAGTCCTTACCATGCCCTACGAGCCTGGTTCGCATGACCACAGCCACCAGTCCAACTTCATGGTGGCAGGCAGAATTCCTAAGAAAGCCCCCCAAAATTCACATTCCCCAGCTATTCAGTTAAAAATTAGTCATTTAGATTAGTGCTGTTGCACAGGAATTTTGCAAATGGAATTAAGGGTCAAAGTCAGTTGACGTTACGGTATGGTGATTATTCAGGTGGGCCTGACATGAAGTGTGAGGGGACTGATATGCGGGATCCTGCTGGTGCAGTGTTATAAGAGGGCCTGGGAGAAGGCCCATAGCACAGAACTTCCAAGTGGTCTCCAGGAGATGGGAGTTGCCCTCACCACTGACAGCCAGGAAACACTTCAGTCCTAGAACCATAAGGAGCTGAATTCTGCCAATAACCTGAATGAGTGTGGGAGCAGATTCTTCCCCAAAGCTGACATCCTGAGTGGGACACCCTGAGCTGAGACCTCAGCTGAGCTATGCCAGACTTCTCATCTACAGACACTGTGAGGTAATGAATGGGTATGAAGTTGCCAAGTTTTTGTTACACAGCAAAAGAAAACGAACATACTCATTGTCTATTCCACTCTTCCATTTCAGCCACACTGACTTTTTCTTCCTGTTGCTCAGACATGCCAAAGCTGCCTCTGCTTCAGTGCCTTGGTACTGACTTCTTTTGTCCAGAATATTCAACCCCAGAAACTCAGGTGCTTACTCCCTCCCACCATTCAGGTCTCTGCTCACATACCACCTCCTCTGAGAGACCTTCCTTACCTAGCCTATTTAGATGTGCCCCAGCACTCCCTTCTATCTGTTAATCTGGCTCTATTTTTTCCATCATACCTGATATTACAGTGAACGTTTATTTGCTCAGTCTTTTCCCCTGGAATACAACCCTCCAAGGGTAAGACTTTGTCCAGTTTATTCACCTTGGTACCCCCAGTGCTTTGCACATGGCAGCTGCCCAGTGAGTATTTGCTCGATTCTTGGGAAAGAGAATGAGAAACCTGAGAGCACGGTTTGGGGCAGCAGCGGAAACAGGGAGGAGCTGGGAGCTGCGGCTGGAGAGGAGGCAGGGACGGGTCACAAGGGGCTTGGATGCCACACAAACATGCTTAGACTTCATTATAAAAACAGTGGGATTTATTGAAGGATCTTAAGCTGGAAAATAACCAGAGATTTGTGTTTCTGAAAAGTCCCCCTGCAACAGCATGAAAATTAGATTAGCTGAAGGGCAAGACAGACTCAGAAAGACCAAAGAAGAGGACGTTGGCATCATCTGGATGAAAGATGACGACGACACTTGAACTAGAGTGTGGGAGGTCGGGGGACAGTGTATAGATTTAAGAAATTTTCCCAAGAATAGATAGATCTTGGTAGATGACTGGCTTTGGTGAATGAAAGGGAAGACAGAGGTAAGGACACTCAAGAATTCTTTCCAAGGGAACTAAGTAGATAGTGCCTGGTACATGCAGGCACTCGATCCATTTGTTAACAATGAATTAGCAAACACCTTGGCTTCCAAGCACTACACTAGACACTTTCAAGACCACTGAGATCTGAATAAGTAAGAGTTCTCCTAATTACTACTTATTTCCCATGGCTACCAGTGCACACACGACCGCTGCCATGCAACTACTGAATGACAAATAAGCTCTCCTTCCTGCTCACTGGCAAGTAAGTTCAGGAAAGTCTTTCACATCCTTCAAATTATGGACCCATAAATCCTTCCCAAAAAGTACAATGAAATATGACAAACATTGAAGGGATCCCTTCAGACCAACAAAAACAGTTAACCCATAAAGGAAAAGCAGAGAACAGCAAAACAAGGGAGCTGTGCAGACACTAGTTAAGAATGCCCAGTTGTATATAACCTTTGCACTTCTCCATCACCCTGCCCAGTAAGAGGCCACTGCTTATTTGTCTTTTCCACTGGGCTATAAACTCCATGAGGGCAGGGGATACTTCGGTCTTGCTCACCAATGTATACTGAGCCCTTAGAACAGTACTTGAACATAGTAACCAATTAATAAGAGTAAAAATGGACAAAGACAAAATAAACCACAAATAACCTTGTGTTATATTTACACAATCCAATTAAGTCCTCAGAAAATTTGAAATTTTTACTATAAGACTTTCATTTGCTCAATATGGTAAACCAGGTATTCTGAAAACCAAATGATAGTTAAATTACAAATATATTTTCAAACATGTTGCTGAAGTCCAAGAAAGGGAAATTCTCAAGAAATACACATGACAATACAAAACAGATATGGAAACAGAACAAACCCATACAAAACATAAACGACAAAAGAAAGGCAAGGGGGAAAGCAGGGAAGATGCACTCTGGGCCCTGAAGCCCTGTGTAACAACGGAACAATCAAAATGGGGCTACCCCCACCCCAAAGGAGAGAGAAATGGGCTAAATATAAAATATGCTCTAGCAAAGGGAAGCAAGAAAGAAACCTATTGTCTTCACACAAATGCTGATGGGAAAAAATAATGGCATTAAAATAGTCTCTCCTAAGAATCTGTAACCACAGATCAAGTCTTTATGTTGGTTGGGAATTCAAATTCATATCACCTGCTTTCAAAGAGAAATCCATAATAGAGGAACCAAAGTATCTGGGTTGGCAGTGCCCACTAGTAACGAAACAATGTGAATTCTTTTTGGAGGAAAACTTCCTCAACAGAATGCAACTCAGGTTATCCACAAATTTTGTTAAACATAAATTCCCTTTTCAGAAACAGCCATATGCACTGGGAAAGAAGCCCCAGAGAGTGAAAGTCAGCAGAAATAACAATAGATTGGGATCCACAAAGACTTTAGATATTAGAGGTTGGGTGCAGTGGCTCACACCAGTGAGCCTAGCACTTTGGGAGGCTGAGGTGTGAGGATCAACATAACAAGACCCTGTCTCTACAAAAAATTTAAAAATTAGCTGGGTGTGGTGTACATGCCTGTAGTCCTAGCTACTCAGGAGGCTGCAGCAGGAAGATCATTTAAGCCCAGGAGGTCAAGACTGCAGTGAGCTATGATCATGTACTGTACTTCAGCCTGGGTAACAGAGTAAAACACTTTCTCAAAAAAAAAAAAAAAAAAGACTTCAGATATTGGAATATCAGACACAGGCTATAAAATAACAATGTATGGTACTTTTTTCTAAAAAAAAAAAAAAAAAGATAAAATCATAAGTGGTCTCAGAATAAACAGGAGAACATAAGAAGTAGCTACTATAATTTCTAGAAATAAAAAACTTAATAAATAAAAATATCAAACCCAATGGCTAGGTTAAATAACAAATTAGATATGACTGAAGAAAATACTTATGAATTAAAGACATAAAGTAATCACACAGAACATAGCACAGAGAGAAAAGGCAATGGGAAGTATGAAAGAGACGGTGAAGGTAGAACAAAAAGCCCCAAATACATTTAACCAGAGCTCTAGAAGGAGAAAACTGAGAGAAAGGAAAAGACAATAGTCAAATAAATAATGATAGGAAATCTTCAAAATTAATAAAAAATACTAATCCCCAGATTAAGACACTGCAATCAATCTGAAGCACAATAAACAAAAAGTAAATCTTCACCTAGACACATTGCAATAAAACTACAGACCACCAAAGACAATGAAAAGATCTCAAAAGCGTCAAAAAGCAAAGAAAGTACAGTAACAATTAATCTGATAGCAGATTTTCATCAGTCAAAAGGGAAAGTGAAGTGATCAAAATTTTGTACCGAGCAAAACTATTAAGAACAAAGATGAATACAGAGAATTCCAGACAAACAAAAACAGAAAATGTCCTTCAGGAAGATGGAAAAGGATGCCAAAAGGAAAGCCTCAGATCTAGAAACACATGATGCATGAAGAAACTGGTAAGCAGGTAGATAATTCAAAATTGGAACTGATGGTATAAAGCAAGACAGAATGTCTCATTTGTGGAGTTAAAAAGACAAACTACCACCTCAAACCCATTAGCATGGTGCTAGGGTTTGGATGTTTGTCCTCTCCAAATCTCTTGTTGAAATCTGATTCCCAAAGTTGTGGGTGGGGCCTAATGGAAGGTGTCTGGGTCATGGTGGCAGATCTCTCATGGACAGATTAATCCTCTGGGGGAAGAGAGTGATAAAGTTCTTACTCTGTTAGTTCCTGGAAAAGATAATACCAAAACAGACTCAGAAACAACAAATCGGCCAGGCGCGGTGGCTCATGCCTATAATCCTATCACTTTGGGAGACCAAGGCGGGTGGATCACCTGAGACCAGCCTGGCCAACATGGTGAAACCCCATCTCTACTTAAAAATACAAAAAAATTAGCCAGGTGTGGTGGCAGTCGCCTGTAATCCCAGTTACTCAGGAGGCTGAGGCAGGAGAATCACTTGAACCCAGGAGGCAGAGGTTGTGGTGAGCCAAGATCACACCGTTGCACTCCAGCCTGGGAAACAAGAGTGAAACTCTGTAGTAGCTGGGACTACAGTAGCACCCCACCATGGCTGGCTAATTTTTTATATTTTGTAGAGATGGGGTCTTGCTATGTTGTCCAGGCTAGTCTCAAACTCCTGGGCTCAAGCAATCCTCCCTGCTCAGCCTCCCAAAACACCGAGATTATAGTCAAGAGCTGCCATGCCTGGCCAGCAACAGGCTTTAAGTCTATGAAGATTTTGCATCTACTGGATAATATTCCTTCTACTATAATAGAATTATATATTATATATATGGTTACATATACAATTATATTCTATTAGGTAAGATTAATACATGGAACAGTCTAGCATTCTCATTTTATATTTATTAGATGACAATCATGGTTCTAAGGTCTTGCCCAACTCACCAGCCTCATCGCCTCACCTTGTTCCTTGCAATCCAGCAAATTCAACTACTTGGAATTCCCTGAAACAACAGGCCTAGAGTCCCCATGCTTTTCCCATTCATTCCCACCTTCTCTGACCACAAGTTCCCACCCCTATCCATACACACAACTCATACATCAATGACATCTCCTCAGTGCTGCTTTCCTATGAATTATAAAACTTTGTGATGACAAACAATTACAATTCGATATCTCATGTGTATTCCTGTGTGTCTCCCTTAGTGGACTATGAGCTCACTGAGAACAGAGACCATACTGTATTCACCTTTGTACCTCCCGTGCAGTTGCTCCAAGTATGTTGGTTTGAACAAATGTGTGTGTGTGTGTGTGTGTGTGTGTGTGTGTGCACGCGCGTGCGTGTATGTGCGTTCTCCATTATATGGAAGACCTAGACCTTCCTCCCACTACACTCTATGAGTTCACCAATGGAAGAAAACACTGGAAAGAGAGAAGGAACAAGAGATAAATGTTCTTGGATTGATGGGCCCCCTCATTAAGGGGATAATTTAGCCACAGGCCGGCTACTGAACTGTGATGGCTTCAGACAGAACTCCCTCAGCAACAGAACATCACTGCTGCCAGGGCAGTGCACGGCTCCCCAGCTCCATTGAGACCAGATGTTTTCAAAGTCATACTGAAAGGCTGGCTGCTCTTGTTGAAAATAAATCTCTCTGAACATGTTTAAAATACCAGGGAGAAACTTAATCAGGGAGATAACCAAGAGAACAGACACAGTTTACCACAGGGCCATTTCTATCTGTTTACGGGGAAAATGAGAAAACAGAGTCTTAAAATGAGACAGGCCTGGTGAGTGTAGAAATAACACTTCTGGAAAAATATCAGCTAGTGTGTGCTTAGATTAACAGGTTATTTACTGATGTTGAGAATCATATTAAGGTCCCAGTAAAGAGTTACTTTCTCACTGCAGGCAGGGGAATGTTGTGCATATAGCCTTTGCTAATTTTAAAAGCAATGTAACTTTATTTTTTATTTTTTTTGAGATGGAGTCTTGCAGTGTCACCCAGCCCAGAGTGCAAAGGTATGATCTCGGCTCACTGCAACCTCTGCTACCCAGGTTCAAGTGATTCTCCTGCCTCAGCCTCCCGAGTAGCTGGGATTACAGGTGCCTGCCACCACGACTGGCTAATTTTTGTATTTTTAGTAGAGATAAGGTTTCACCATGTTGGCCAGGCTGGTCTCGAACTCCTGACCTGAAGTGATCTGCTCGCCTCAGCCTCCCAAAGTACTGGGATTACAGGCATGAGACAACGCACCTGGCCCAATGTAGCTTTTTTTTTTTAGACAGAATTTTGCTCTGTTGCCCAGGCTGAAGTGCAATGGCATAATCTTGACTCACTGCAACCTCTGCCTCCCGGGTTCCAGTGATTCTCCTGCCTCAGCCTCCCAAGTAGCTAGCGTTATAGGCATGTGTGCCACCACAACCAACTAATTTTTTATGAACTATAAAAATACTTTTTAAATTTTTTATGAATTATAAAAATTATAATTTTAAAATAAATTTTTATAACATTTTCAGCCTCCCTAAGTGGTGGGATTACAGACATGAGCCACCATGCCTGGCCCCAATGTAGCTTTAAACAGAGAACTACAACACTTCTAGATGTGCATTTAAATATTTTTGTTTCATCGCCTTGCAAAATAAATGAGAAGAGACTCACTCTTCCACATCTTACAACATATACATTGATCTTATTTGTTAAAGTATGCTTTACTAGCAATTAGCAGGATTAAGACTGGCACGCATTTTATATTCTCTACCCAGGGTTAACACATGACACAAGAAGCTCCTTTTCACGAATACAGAAGAATATTAGGGATACTTCATGATTAAAGCAACAGAACTGCTTCAAGGCAGGCGAGATCTAACAGAAGCTCACTGCTCTGCAGTCAGGCGCAGATTCACCTTCCACTTCTGATGTCTAGAGCTAAAAACAATTCACCAAGTACAATCTGGGCATCCACGTGTGACCACCTCCCATGGTCAGAATATTAACTTCGGTTAATGCTCCTAACGATCACAGTAGCTTCTTTGATAGCCATAGCATGCTGCTGACTCATTCTGAGGCTGCAGTTTTCCATATCTTAAAATATTTTTCGTATGTGGCTGCTTAGCCAAGCCCCATACATTCCCTTGTAATGAATGGTTTTGGGCTCCTGTGTAAGTCTTTCTCTTTTTTCTCCCTCTCAAGTTTTATTCAACTAGATTTGGTTTGCTCTTTCAAAATACCGAAATCTCTTTTTTTTAAAAAAAAACCCCGGCTGGGCACAGTGCCTCATGCCTGTAATCCTAGCACCTTGGGAGGCCAAGGTGGGTGGATCACTTGAGGCTAGGAGTTCAAGACCAGCCTGGCCAACATGATGAAACCCCGTCTCTACTAAAAATACAAAAATTAGCTGGGTGTAGTGGCACATGCCTGTAGTCCCAGCTACTCTGGAGGCTGAGGCATGAGAATCACTTGAACCTGGGACGTGGAGGTTGCAGTGAGCCGAGATTGAGATTGTGCCATTGCATTCCAGCATGGGAGACACAGCGAGACTCTGTCTCGAAAAAAACAAAACAACAACAACAAAAATTCATTTCTGTTGTTCTGACATATTAGCAATTCCCCTAGATTTGTCATTCATGTATGTGATCTGTATGCCAATATAACTGTCTAGATGATTTATTTTAAACTGATGAAAACAGGGGACATAGCCTCCAACGTGCTTCCTGCACTATCAGCTAGCCTGAATCTCCCTCACCCCACAGATAGCGCCAATGACTGATTTGCATGCATGCCTTCTCAACATTCTTCTAAGCTTCCAACCAAGTAACCCTCAGAAATAAAGTTAATCTGGTATGACTGGCTTTTAGCAAAGCCCTCATAGCTACTAATGGTGACTGCTTCCTTTACCAAGTATTAAAAAATCAATGTCTTAATAATCCACTTTATAATAGAATATTTCCTGACATCAATATCAAGCTTATCATTTTGTAGCTTAATTTTCTCTCCCTAAACCCTTTTAAAAAAAATTAAACTATGTATCCACCTGCTTCCTTCCTGTAGTTGTTACTCCATTATTCCTCCAACATCACATGATTTGATGATCTCAGTCTCACACTCCCTCAGTCTTCTTGGACTTTGGGGCTTCACCTTATCTGGTGAAATCAGAGCCTCTTGTCATGGCCTCATCCACTCCAGGCCAGCAATTCTCGCTTCACATTTGTCCTACCGTTTCCAATCAGAGAAGTCATTTCTTGATGGGAAAAAATGCAAGCCGAACAGAAGCTCAGCAGTTTGGTTTCTCTCACAACCCTTTCTCTTTGGTCTTATTGTTCCAAACATAACTTCTAAAAGCCCTTTTGTAACCCTTCACATTTTTCACAATCCTCTTTTCACTTTGCACTCTATTTCTTTTACGGCCCAGAGCCACCCTCTGATGTGGACCGTGGTTGCATGACCCGACCTTTCCTGGTTCTGGCTCAGGGTCCAAGGTTAGTTCAGCACAGAGGAAGTGGCAGCACAGAGAAGGCAGGTCCAGAGGAAAGGGTTATCTAGAAAGTGCCACCTGTAGTCAGCAATCAAGGAGAAAAAGTAACATGATACCTGGAAAAATGTTAAGGTCAGAGGTCAGGAAAGGCAGGATTGCTTATCAAACCAGTGGAGCGATACCGTGGATGAGAAATTAGGTCACTTGCAAAGAAGATGGAGAACGAGTACTGCAAAGGGGAGGTGGTTCAAATGGGCATCCCTTTCTCCTAGGGCTCCTTCAATGCATAAAGACCTGGCCTTTCTGTCTTTGAATCTCCAGCACCTGGCACAAAGCCTGGCATACCAATGTTCAACACACTTGTGAATGAATACATCAAAGTGGCCCTGGCTCTCATATCACACTGGGGAAATCCTTTAAAGGGGCAGGAGGCTTAGACTGGAGTCAGTCTTTCATGTGCATCCTTAAACAGAAGAGCTACCTAGATGGTCACATACCTCTTCCTCCTTTGGAACTGGGTCACAGCACTGTTATTGTTGTTGTTTTTGTTTGTTTGTTTTGTTTTTTTTGAGATGGAGTTTCTCTCTTGTTGCCCAGGCTGGAGTGCAATGGCACGATCTCAGCTCATGGCAGCCTCCACCTCCCGGGTTCAAATAATTCTCCTGCCTCGGTCTCCGGAGTAGCTGGGATTACCGGCATGTGCCACCACACCCAGCATAACCCTGTGTCTACTAAAAATACAAAATTTTTAAAATAGAAAAATTTAAAAATACAAAATACAAAAAAATTTAAAAATACAAAATTTTTAGTACAGACAGGGTTTCTCCATGTTGGTCAGGCTGGTCTTGAACTCCCAACCTCAGGTGATCCACCTGCCTCGGCCTCCCAAAGTGCTGGGGTTATAGGCGTGAGCCACTGCGCCCGGCTCATAGCATTGTTTTTAATTGTCCTGAACCATGTTTCTCTTTTGGAACTTGAGGCCATGGGACCATGTTTATCATGTCCCTCGACTTTGGGAATCCTTTTTCTTACAGTTCAGGGTAGACTGTGGATGAGAACACATTTCCCTCCCTGGCTGTCAGAGATTCTAAGGCCCGATTACTTCTAAAATGCCTGCTTCTTTCATTTCAACAGCCAGTTCCTACTTTTCTATGAGTCAGTGTCTATCTTATCTGAAAACATAGCAATGCCTGATGAATGTGTTCATGAACTATATTAAAAGAATGGCAACTAAACTCCTTTTTCAGGCAGTTTCCCTCCTGTTAAAACAGCATCATTTAAATATTCCACATGTTACAATATTGTGAGTCTATATAGGAATCCAAGACTAATACAAAGTTGTATTCATTGATAAAAACTTGACCCAGTCATGGGTTAACCTGGGCTCAGCAGAATTCTAGTGACAGCATGAAGCTAAAAGCCACTGTTGAAATTTTAACTTGGCAGCAGTCAGTCAAATTGAATTGGGTAAGAACAAGAAAAACCATATCAAGGCCAGTATGTCTCTTGGCAGGCAGAGAGGATCTGAATCATCAGGCTTCAGGCTGTCTAAGCCCAAACACAGCACTTTTGATAAAAGCAGATGCTTTGTTTGGCTGCTATCTATCTGCCCTTCCTCCAATCCCACCAGTCCCACCACCCCACCCCCACCCATTCCCTACCAGCTTCTGAAAGAGTGTGTTTGTAAAGGCTTTTTCTAACTAATCCAGAGGCAGAATAAAAATGCTATGGTTTTGAGATATTGTTCTCAAGCCTCTAAGAGGAAGGACTTCTGCCTACCAGATAAAGGAACATATCCCCTTGACCTGTCTTCCAGGGCAGACACCCATCCTCGCAATGTGGCCATCCACCTAAACTTGGAAAAGCAGCCATCACCTCTCAGGCAAAAGCAGACACTGCAGTGCCCATGTACCTCTTCCGTCTACAGGGTCCTTTGGAAATGTCCAGGCCCACTGGGAAGGAACCACAGGAGTACAAACACCATGCTGCTGACATAGACCCCAGAGAGGGTGGCCCTGAAAACAGGTCTGTTTTAACCAAATAAAACATATTGATTAAAAAAATCAAGTAATGGATAAAATGTACTTTGTTTTAGTTTAAATGCTAAGATATTCTATTGAATTTTGTCTATTATCTTAAAAAAAAAAAAATCTTCCTTTGAACACCAACCCTATCCAGATCCTATCTATCAATAGCCTATCACATTTCTCTGCACGACTCGGCCCCCTCTGCTGACTCCCTGGAATGAACCGTGCTGAGGTTCCTCTGGGGTCATTCTTAGGGTTCCTTCCCTTTACTCTTTACACAGAGCTCTAGATCTCTCCTTAGATGATGGCATCAATTTCCTTGGCTCTAATTTCATTTCTGTGCAGATTCCTAACTTTATACCTTTTAGACCAGACCTTTTTGCAGAGTTCCAGGCTCATAATTCCAACCGCCTGTCTGGTTAACACCTCCACTTAGATATGCATGCATCTCAAACTTAGCCTACTCCAAACAGAAGTCCTGATTCTCAGCAATCTACTATAACCCCCTTCCCTAAGAAAATACAATCAACCAAATAAATAAAGACTTGGTCCTCTCCCAAGCTTCCCTATCTCAGCAAATGGCCCTATCCCATATGTCCAGCTGCCTAAGCCATGCTTGACTATACCTCTCCCTCATCCCACCACATCCAACCCTCAGCAGATATGGCAGACTGTACCTGCAAACTGTGTATTGAATCCACCGACTTCTCTCCTCTACCACCACACTGGTGCAGACCCCCACGTGCTCCCTGTACTTTTACAACCACCTCCTGCCTTCCCCCTCCTCTTCTCCATCAATCATTCTCCACACAGAGACAAAGCAATCTTCTAAAAACTGATCCCTTGCTTAAAATCCTTTAAAGGTAGATTTCCTTTCACCCTACAGAGAAAATCTGAACTCCTTACCCAAATCTAGACCAGTGCTATCCAAAAAAAACACAATGCAAGCCACATAGGTAATTTTAAATTTTCTAGTAGTCAACTTAAAAAAATAGGTGAAGACGGCTGGACATGGTGGCTTATGCCAGTAATCCCAGCACTTTGGGCAGCCAAGGCAGGCAAAGCATCTGAGGTTGGAAGTTCAAGACCAGCCTGACCAATATGCGGAAACCCTGTCTCTGCTAAAAATACAAAATTAGTTGGGCATGGTGGTGCACGCCTGTAATCCCAGCTACTTTGGAGACTGAGGCAGGAGAATCACTTGAACCCGGGAGGCAGAGGTTGTGATGAGCCAAGATGGCGCCATTGTACTCCAGCCTGGGCAATAAGAGTGAAACTCCATCTCAAAAAAAAAAAAGGTGAAGTTAATTTTAATCTTTTATTTAATCCACTATTTCAAAGATATTATCATTTGAACATGATTACATAAAAATTATTAATGAAATACATTCCCTTTTTATATTAAATCTTCAAATTCCTATGCCAAAGAGGCCTTCTCTCCACCAGTCTAAGTAATTTGGGGTCCTCTGATGTTGTATCTTCCTTGTACCTCTTCATTTTTTATTTATGTACTTAATGATGCCTTTGCCTGAATGTCCCTAAACTGAGAACTCCCTAAGAACAGGGGCTACATCTATTTCGTGTTTCACTAGGTACCTGGCACCTAGTACCATGCCTGGTGTAAGACAAGCTAATAAATATGCATCGAAGAATAAACAGCAGACACTGACATTAAGTACAAGAACAATCAGGGAAGGGCTGGGGCCCGTTCACTGAAGACAGGCTCTGTTTTGTGTATTAGTACAATGCTATGCTGATATTTTAGTGCACTGTGTGGTTGTTGTACCTGTAAACTGTGAGTGTTGGCCAAGACTCATTGCTGTAGGGCAGACTCAGATACAGGGATTCCAGCCAGACTCCATCAACGAGTGAGACACTTTCTCCCACAGAAGCCGCCGTCATTGAACGTGATCTCAGGTTACACCAGAGGATTAGGCACCACCTAGCTCTAGCCTTCCAGGAGGAAGGAAGGAAGGAAACCAATCAGTCTGAGCCTCCTCCATGCCAGGTTCTGTGTTAGGCACCCTCACACGAGATTGTATCTGATCCTTGGAGTCACCTTTTGAAGACATGGAGACTCAGAAAGGTAAAATAACTTACCCAAGATCACAGAGCTACCAGGTCAGGCTGCTGGGGTCAGCGTCAAGGTCACTAGTGGTTTTCTTTGATAGCCACGGCTACATCGACATCCCAGCAAAGGCCTCAGTGGCTTTGAGCCAGGCATCCCAGCAGAGTTGAGCGGGAAAAGAAGAAACTGCTGGTGACCAGGTGGGAGCTAGGGCAGGCATGGGACCTGCTCAACGCAGACTCCCAGTAGGTGTACCAGGCCCAAGTGTGAAAGCCAGAGCGCTGACATTCCATGGAACCTTCAATTTAGTGAGTGGTTAACCTTCATAGCACTCCTTGGGTAGGTTATTTTCACTCCCATTTTACAGTCTAGAACTTGCTGTAGAGTTCACACACGTAATAAGTGGTAAAAACAAGGATCTGAACTGAAATCTCTGGATTATCTGTCTTGTGTTTTTTCTCCTCTTCACAAAAGGAGCTCTTTTATCTTTAGTGATTACATTCACAGACAAACTGGAACTACAAACAGGCCACACTACACAAAAGCTGGGTCACCTAGGGAAGGTTTCTCAGACCTCTATAACCTGTAAATAACAGCACAACCCTCCAAACAAGGCCCTATATGCTTGTCTTTGGGGCCTCTGAGAAGAGAGCTTGAAATTCTACAACCAATCTAACCGACAGCCTCTTGGGAAAAGACTGGATAGTGACACCATTACAAAGCATGACCTGAGGACGTATCAGCCATGTGGCTCAGGCCGGTCTGGCCACTCAGTCCAGTCCCCCTGAGGACAGTTTTCTTCCAATCAACCACAGCCACTACTCCTTCAGGTTACAGCTAAGACTTCTCCAGCTTGCATATTCTAGCCAGGCTCAGCTGGCTTGCAAATCCACACGTGATAAGAATATGAGTAATAATTTGTAACTGCATAGCACCTTCTGTTTACAAGATGCTTTAACATATATTGAGGGGCATGAAAAACCCAGAAGACTAAAATACCTGACCTTTCCCAAATAGCAGGCGGGTGGCCTGAAAAAACGTGATTTAAAACAGGTCTCTCCTGGGGCGGGAAGAAGGAGGGTGCAGTCCAGAGGTGATGTTAAGCAGCTCCACTCAACAAGGACTGCATTGTGTAATTCTCTGATCATTTTCTTGGTTGTGGTTTGCAATCAGTTAAAAAAATTTTTGCCTCAGAACAGCTGAGAATGCACAGATCTTGGCATTGAGGTTCCCATCATCCATGTCAGTAGAGGATTTAGACAACCATCAGACAGCTGGCTGGTAGATCTGTAGGCACTCCCCGCTCTCTGGGCTTCTTTAACCCAGGAGCAGCACAAGATGCAGGGGCTGAGCTCACCTCTAACCCCACTGCTCCTGTCCTCAGCACACCAGGAGCCACCAGGGGCCAGGACATTCACCATTCCTCGGAATCAACTAAACCATTCACAACAGCTGCATTCAAACACCAAGGGGTATTCAAAATGTTAGTAAAACTCAACTTTAAGTTTATAAAAACATAAATTCGACCCATGAACTATTACTTTCCAGAAACATTTTTGAACGTGGGCTGTTTAAAAGCCATTGTCATGATGCTTACTCAGTATGTATGCCTTCTATTAAACAGAATCTATTAATCTAGAAAAAAAAATTTTTTTTTTTGAGATGGAGTTTCACTCTTGTCACCCAGGCTGGAGTGCAGTGGCGTGATCTTGGCTAACTGCAACCTCTGCCTCCCGGGTTCACACGATTCTTC
This sequence comes from Plecturocebus donacophilus, assembly GCA_004027715.1. Classification (NCBI taxonomy): domain Eukaryota; kingdom Metazoa; phylum Chordata; class Mammalia; order Primates; family Pitheciidae; genus Plecturocebus; species Plecturocebus donacophilus. The sequence continues at coordinate 5,262 of PVKP010037169.1, read as the reverse complement.
TGCCTCAGCCTCCTCAGTAGCTGGGATTACAGGCATGTGCCACCACGTCTGGCTAATTTTTGTATTATTAGTAGAGACGGGGCTTCACCATGTTGGCCAGGCTGGCCTAAAACTCCTAACTTCAGGTGATCTACCTGCCTCAGCTTCCCAAAGTGCTGGGATTCAGGTGTGAGCCACTGCGCCCGGCTCAAGATTTTTTTAAAAAACTCAAAGTCCAATTTTCTTCTCCAAAAAGTACACAAAAAGCTTCCAATTTGCAGACAGCAGACACGCTCAGGTATAAATAAACTGCAGATGTTTGCGTGTGGACCTTCATATCGTACATCCTTCTGATTAACTCTGAGCTAAAGGCTGGTGTATTTAGATGTCTAAGGGAACATCTTGCTTTGTTAAGGAGAAGGCAATAGTCATAGAAATCAGTGGTTCTGAAGAGGAACAACTAAAACCATTTTCAGATGAGGGCATTGACACAGTCCAGAGTGAGGTCTTTAAATCAGTGTTTTAAAGGAAAAAGCTGCATAGATCCTGGACCTTACATCTTTGCTTCAACACTGAAGATCTGACATTGTGACAGGGTAGGTTACTTACTGCCTGGGAAAGCATGCCAGATTTTAACTAGGGATAATTCTGCAGACTTTCTGGCCACTGTCAGTTAAAACACTTGTGATGAGTCAGTCAGCTCCACTCATGCAAACTAATAAAACCCCACATTGTCCCACCACATGCTCCCACAGCACAAGAGGCAGAAGGAATTAGGCACTCGCAGCTGTTCCCAGGAATGTGTGCCTCCACGTACCCACAGGCAGGAAAAGACCTGAATGGTCTCCAAGCACTGATCCCTCAGCTATTCTAGCAACACAGACATCCCGACAACAGGAACCAGTCCTCTCTCAGCCCAAGGAAGGGTCCAGACTCGAATACAAATTCATCCTTGAGAATGAATTAACAGCATTTGCAGTGACCTGGATGAGAATGGAGGCTATTATTCTAAATGAAGTGACTCAGGAATGGAAAACCAAATATTCTATGTTCTCACTGATATGTGGGAGCTGAGCTGTGAGGAGGCAAAGGCATAAGAATGATACAATGGAATCTGGGGACTTGTGGGGAAGAGTGGGAAGGTGAGGGATAAAAGACTACAAATATGATGTAGTGTATACTGCTCGGGTGATGGGTACACCAAAATCTCACAAGTTACCATTAAAGAACTTACTCATGTAACCAAATACCACCTGTACTTCAATAACTTATAGAAGTACCTTCGTTTATCTTCAAGATAAACGAATCAAGGGGATATCAGTCAAATGATGTGCATATCAAGAGGAAATCCTGTCTGCAGACCTCTCAGAGAAGCCTGGGTCCACTTTCAGAACAAAGGCTCCTTCTGTGACATCAAGTAGCAAGTTTAAGAGCTCCCTGGCTTCTGGCTTTGGCCACCTTTCAAAACCACAAGTACATCCAAGGGCAGCCAAGACACCAACAAAGACAAGAGATACAAAAGAGAATCCAAAAGAGAAAAGACAAGAGATCCAAAAGAGAAGACCAACTCCCCCTTCCAGGCGTGCCTTCTGCCTGGCTCTCGACAGGTAAGGCTCCATTCTCCCCAAAGCAGGTGTCCAAGCACTGAATACAGGCAGGGGACTGACCCCTGTGCAAGAAGATAGCTCAGACCCATAGCTGGTGCCAACAGTCTTGGGAGACTGTGGAACACACTGTCTGGGGAAGGCCTTAGAATACTTTCTAGGTTCTAATCCTACCTCAGTCATCCATTAGGGTATGATCTTAGGTGCCTCAACATCCCTGAACCCATTTCCTCAACTCTAAATGATGATACTAATGATGGTGATAACAGTGTTCCTAACGAAATCTATGTCTTTCATACAGGGTTGCAACGTTCAAACAAGATAGTTTATGAACATATCTTGTAAGCTCTCTGAAAACTATAAAATGTAGGCGATAACAATAATTATTAGGATAATTAAGAATGTATAAATAATCAGGATAATTAATGATTAATAATGTAGGAATTAATAATTCAGGAGGAAATGACACACATAGATATGACAGCTTAATCATGCAAGTTTTAAGATCAAAGAGGAGACTTCCTCTGCTGTCTTGGGCTTCCCACAGGATGTATGTTCAGTGAATGTTCAATTACAATAAAGGTGACTTTTTAATGACTAATAAGCTAAACTATTATTTTTTTTTTGGAAAAGCACAAACTTGCAACAGAGTACTTCACAGGACAAGGAGGTGCTTATCTGGAGGGCCTCCCTCGGAGCGACTATCAGTTAAACTGGCCACGGAGCTAGATAGGGGACGCAGGAGACGTCCAAGGTGGCCCACTATCTTCATGCCAACATTCGTTAGGCTGATACCCAACCCAATGAGATGCAATGTTTTCAGAGCTGACATCTGGGCAAGTCACTGTCAACTGAAATTAATTCACTATGAAAAGAAAAAAAGAGGCGACTGAGCTGGAGTGAATGGCTGATGTTCCACAGCTCCTTTCTGCTGAAATTGCTGAATGAGAAGTTCTATTTCTCTCACTGTATTTCTGCTGCGGCACCTTTGGCAAAACCTCCCTCTCTAGAGCCTTGGGTTCTCATTCAGGCTGCTTGGTCCTAGCTTTTCATATGCAAAAACTCTGTTTACATCATGGCTGATTTCAAAAAAGAAATGATGCAGCTTATAATCTTCTTAGAAATACTTAACAAAAAAATTTGTAAGGTACTTTGAACTCCTCAAAATTGGGAACACCTCAGGAGTTTTTTAAAAATGTGTTAGAAACATAAATAATATATTAATAATAGAACAGAGTGGGGTAGGACTTTATGACCCTTTGACAGAGAACCATGTATCTTCTCACTCAGCATAGCTTTTGAGGGATACACATTTGTTACTTCCTGTATTCACCTTTAACAGTAAGATATTTTCAGTTAAGAAAAAAAGATGTGAATTTGGATTAATATAGCTCTCAATCATAAACAAACCTTAAACCATTAGTGCTTAAGTCTTCCACAGCCTAGACTTCAAACTCAGGACCGGCACCCACCCTCCAGTAACATCTTTTACAGAAATATGACCTCTGTTCAAGTCAGTTTTCAAATCAAAAAGCTTTAAACTCTTGGCAGCTTGACAGCTTGGACCTTGGGTGTTTACCAAGAACTTCCCCAAGATAGGAAGAGTGACTCCATTACTACCGCCTCCCCACCCACCCCCTAGTGTGTGGAGTTTCCCTTTGTAAGAGTTGGCACCTAGCCAGGGCCTCAGAACTTCAAGGAGTGAGTCTATAAACTGTCTGTGTCTAGTATATGGTAGACACCTCGCTCACTGCAGTTCTAGTTAATAAATGAAACGCAGTCTACTGTAAGCCAGCTAGTTGGTTCTGACTCCACATCATGCAGCCTGGCATCTGTGCTCATCTTTAGCAGGCCAAAGAAGTTACCTGTCTTTGCTGCTCCCTCCTGCATTCTTGCCCCTTAAGTGCCAATGATGTGATATTAACAATCCTGTGCACAGGTATGCGCCTCCGTGTTCACCCACTCCAGAACTGGCTGACTGCTAGCTCTCTGAGCTGGGAGGTCACCCACCTAGATTTTGTGAAGTGGGTCCAGGACCTTCTAACCCCCAGGATGCCCCAAGGAATGTTCTAATCTGGTGTCAGAAGCAGTTCAGGGCTCTCTAATGGTTTCTATGGAGCTTATCTGGGCCTCCACTTATTTTTTGTACTACTGCAATTATGGAACTGAAAATAATTCTGAAGTCTTGTTCACCTAGTTTTGTACCAACACCGACGCTGTTCCCTTCTCAATGTGCTACTCTCCAGCCACAGGCCACTCTAGTTCATTTTGGGGTTTCCAAACATGCCACACTTGCTCCCACCTCCAGTTCTCTGCACTTGCCTTCCCTATGCCTGCAACAGCCTGGGAGGCCCATGGTTGCCTTCCCTCATTACGCAGGTCTTAGTTTAAATACCATCTCAGAAACCTGTTCATCCTACCAAAAACATATTACCTCCAATAAATCTCCAGCATATCACTCCATTTCCTCTATAGCATTTGGTATAATCTGCAATTGTCTCATTTATGTATATGTATTACCTAAGTCACTCACTAGAATGTAAGCTCTGGGAAGACATTGCTTCAGATGTTCCACTGCTAGCCTGTTAGTTCACATATTTCCACCACCCCTATAAACGGGCAAGCACAGATTGCTGCAATAATTTGGCCACTAGAATGTCTTCAATGCTGGACCAGCCCTTCAGTTAAGATAATCAGAAGGACTGAGCAGAATTTTCCTGGTAAGCCCTGGGGCTTATAAAATCAACATACTCTAATATAAGTGCTTCGTGTATAGATATTGAACAAATAAATGAGCTAAGATCAAAGAACAATGCTGGACAAAACGAGAGATAACAAAAGAAACTGTCCCACTCTTTAATAGATAGCATCGCAGGCTGCTGATCTTCCCCAACAGGAAAAGGAGTGCAGTTCCCAAACTAGCTCTAACAGGCAGAAACCAATCACAACCAGGCCCATTACAAACCCAGAGAAAAAGCATTTATAACCGTTAAGCTCATTTACTCAGATCTCTGTCACAGAGAGGGAAAAATCAATTCTTGTCCAAGTGTTCTGAAGCTGAACTAATGATACATCCATATAAAATTTTATTTCAGCATGCTGACAACTAAATATAAGGAGATATGGGGTCAATTTGTAGACATCGTGGCATCTTTATAGAAGTGGATGGACATAGTTCACAATCTGATTAAAAAAAATACTTGGGCTTTCTTTTGAGGGACTTGACAGAGGAAGGTGGATTTTAAAATACCCTCAAATGTTTCATACTGTTAAGAAGTGGTTAATTTTTATTTAGGTGTTACAGTTTTTTATATTGTAGTTATATAGTTTTCCAAAAAAATGTCCTTATCTTTGAAAGGAACAGACTGAAATATTTACAGATAAAATAACATGAAATCTGAGATTTGCTTCAAATAATACCAGAGGAGGGAAGTAGGTGGGAGTACAGCCAAAACAGAACTGGCCCTGAGCTGGGAACTGTTAGAGCCAGGTGATGGGCTCATGGGAGTAATTAAATTATACACTCAACTTTGTGTATGTTTGACATTTTTCCTAACACAAACTTTTTAAAAAACCCTTTAAGACAAATTTTCACTTGTGAAATTACAGAAGTTACCTGAAGGTGAAGGTTTCGCCTTTCCGGTCCTGCCGTGGGCTCTCCTGGATGCCGTCCTGGGTC
>PVKP010037168.1:0-21860 GCA_004027715.1 Plecturocebus donacophilus | reverse complement strand
CGCGCCCGCTCCGCCGCCCCCGTTCGGGCCTCAGGCAGCCGAGACTGGGGAGGCGACCGCCTGCGCTCCGGCGTCGGGAGGAGGGTCTTGGCCGCAGCTCCGAGCGCCCCGGGCCCCTGGGCTTCGTGTGACGTCTCCGGGGCTGGGGCGCCGCCGAGGGCTGGGGGCGGACGGGCGCGGCGGGGAGGACCCCGGAACGCCTTGCGGGGACACCCCGCCTGGGAGCCGTGGTGTTGAGCTTGGTTGTGTGCGTCTCCGTCTCCCTCTCTTGCGACCTGGGGGAGGGCGGTGGGAACTGCAGACAGACCCTGGCGCTGGCGCCCGCGCCTTCCTCTTTGCGCTCTGCGGTTCAAGAGGGGAAGGAAAGTCTCCACCGCCAAAGGCCAATTTATCCAGATTGACCGATTTACCCAAATTGGCGGTGTCGGGACAGGACTCAATCGAGAGTCGGTAGAAAGCTCTCTAACCCTACATCTAAATCTTCTTCATCTGTTAAATGGGAAGCCCGAACCAGAAGATCTCCGAAAGCTGAGGTTTACTCATAATTTACTCACTCTGTGTTAAGGATGGCGAGGGTATCGCACTGCAATGGGGAATGGGTGGTCGTCATTTTTGTAAGACCCATCCTGTGCTAATAATCATAGGTACATGCTCAGAAAAAGGTGTGTCATACTTACCCTCACATCTGTTCACAAACCTAATGCCTTCTCCCGGGCTGATCAGCAACGCAGCGGGACCGTGGTCATGGTTACTGAGTGAAAAAGCCCATGGTAAAAAAAATGTAAAAAATCATGTGATGTAGCTTTTGGGCGAGCCTGGAAATCTATCTAATGCAGCCTCCTGAGAGACCTGAGGGTATGGGAAAAGAACCTAGAGTTTCATATCATACTTGTATAAGATTATGCCCAATCTCCTTTTCTACTGGTTCCCCTACCCCTGTCCCTTACTCTGATGGTGGTTTTTTTTTTTTTTTTTTTTTTTTTTTTTTTTTTTTTTTTTTTTTTTTTTTTTTTTTTTTTTTTTTTTTTTTTTTTTTTTTTTTTTTTTTTAATGTATCTATCTATCTATCGAATCTGCCTATCTATCTAGCTTATCTATTTTTTGAAACAGGGTCTTGCCCCGTCACCCAGGTTGGAGTGCAGTGGTGCAGTCTTGGCTCACTGCATCTACCTCCCTGGCTCAAGCAAACCTTCTACCTCAGCCTCCGGAGTAGGTGGGGACCACAGGCCCTTGCCCCATCACCCGACTAATTTTTGTGTTTTTTGTAGAGATGGACTCTTGCTGTATTGCCCAGACTGGCCTCAAACTCCTGGGCTCAAGTGATGCTTCCACCTTGGCCTCCCAAAGTGTTGAGGTTACAGGCATGAGCCACCATGCCTGACTTTTTTATTTCCTCTGTACTTTCTTTTCCTGGTAAAATTTTTTAGCAACACAGCTAGTGAAAGTGGAATGATCACAGTGCAAGTAGCCAAGAAGAAAACACACCCCAGTGGTTAATCTCCATCTTTATTCATCGACCAATTTATTCACCTGGTAGTTACTGAGCATCTTTTATGCTCCTGCTGTTGTTCTAGGCATTGTGAATACAGCGGTGAGCAAGACAGGGTCTCTGCTGTCCTGGGGCTTACAGTAATAAACCTGAGAGAGTGACAGGATGCTGCCACACGGAAGGTAGTCAGGTGAGGCTCATCTTGAAGGTGACATTTGTCAGAGAACTGAAAAATGAGGAGATAACCAGACAAGGAGGCAGGGAGGAAAGTCCCAGAAGTGGAAGGAGAATTGCAAAGTCCCCGAGACCATAAAAACAGAAAATATTCAAGGCACAGACAGAAGACCAGCAAGCCTGGAGCACTGTAGTCAGAGAGATAGGCAGCGCCAGCTGGAGAAGAGCCTTGAAGGTCAGACGAAGGCATGTGGATTTCATTGGGATTGCAATGTGAAGCCACTGGAGGATTTTACACAGGGGCAGGTGACATGAGCAGTTTGGCTGCCCGTCGTACAGCAAGCATTTGAGTCTTTGCTCCAGGAGCTACTCCCTCAGTTGAGTTGGAGCTCGAAGACAGATTCACAGTGATTGGAAGTGATCAGTGATGGGTTCTGCACCCCCTGCCACGAGCACAAGTTGACTGCAGAGTACTTCACAATATTTTGTACAGACAGGGCAGTTAGGCTGAATCACAAAGTCTGTTTTATAGTGAGAAGATGTTTTAGATCACTGAACTGTCTTCAGCTCCATTGAATTTTTCTGTCAATGGATTGTCGCTGTGCAAAACGAGGTGAAATATTCTTGGGTTTCTAAGTTGGGAAGCTGCTAGTTACAACTCTGCCTCTGTCTAGCTGGAAGGTGAAATTGCTACACAATTTTGGCTCCTTCTCTTCTCACCATCTTCATTTCCTTATTGGTGATTTATGAGTAAAACGCACCAGCTCTATTTTTCCCTAGAGGACCGAGGACTCACCTCACGTGGTTGGCAATTTTCTCATAACAGGGTGAAGCAAGGAACACAGCTGCTAAAGCTCCGTTTACAAAACATGATTTGCCCCTCTGTTTGCCAGCATGGCTGTTTGCATATTTGCTACATAATTTGGCATCAGTGAAGAGATACAGCTATGTGATCAAAGGACTCATGGCCATTTTCACAAAATGAGAGATAACAATCGTACTGCCTGTCAGGAGAGGGAAGGTGGAAAAGCAGTAGGCCAGGAATCTGCAATCCTGATTCTAGCCCCGGTTCTACCCTTTGCTAACTCCCCAGCCTTGAGGGGAATTACTGAGTTTCACTGGACAATCAGTTTCCACAGCAGGATAAAGGAACCCGTAACCCTCACCTTCACAAGGATTTTGTAAGGCTCAAACACTTTACGAAGAGAACACTAAAGATGTTTTTAGATACAGATAACAGAAAAACCACAGCAAAACCAGTCTATAAACAGTAAGGAAATGGATTGAGTTGCTGATCCGGCAGCTTGATGTAATCAAGTTCTTTCTTTTTTAACTTGGTAGCATTTGGCTGCTAATAACCATTTGGGCTACTGCTTCTCATTTACATTCATGGAGAAAACTGGCTGGCTTTCTATGGCAGTCTCCAAAAGAAAAAGAGAAGTCTGTAACTTGAAGTTTGCAGAATACTCCTTGAATCTCCTCTATACCCCACCAAAATGGTAACAAGAAAAAGACAGGCATGTTAACAAGGACATGGAAAGTTCACACACCGCAGATGGGAAGGGAAATTGCCATCATCATTGTAGAAAACCACCTGGCAGCAGCTACTAAAGTTGAACATACACATCTCAGGTCCAGCATTTTCTATCGGGTATATGCCCTGCAGAAATGCATACATGGAGGCCGGGTGCGGCAGCTCATGCTTGTAATCCAAGCACTTTGGGAGGCCGAGGTGAGCGGATCATGAGATCAAGAGATCGAGACCATCCTGGCCAATATGGTGAAACCGCATTTCTACTAAAAATACAGAAATTAGCCTGGTGTGGTGACATGCGCCTGTAATCCCAGCTACTCGGGAGGCTGAGGCAGGAGAATGGCTTGAACCCGGGAGGCGAAGGTTGCAGTGAGCTGAGATCGCGCTACTGCACTCCAGCCTGGTGACAGAGCAAGACTCCATTTCAAAAAAAAAAAAGAAATGCATACATGGGGCCATCAGAAGACATGTACCAAAAAGGTTCGTAACAGCACAAGGTGTAATACTCCTAAACTGGAAATTAGCCAGATACTAAAAAACAGAAGAATGGACAAAGGCAGCCAGGCAAGGTGACTCACTCCTGTAATTCTAGTACTTTGAGTGGCCAAGGCAGGCACACCATTTGAGCCGAGGAGTTCCAGACCAGCCTGAGCAATGTAGTGAAACCCCGTCTCTACAAAAAATTCAAAAATTAGCTGGGTGTGGTGGTGCGCAACTGTGATCCCAGTTACTTGGGAAGCCGAGGCAGGAGAATCACTTGAACCCGGGGGAACTGGTAAGATCAGGGATTCTCAATGCTGGCTGCACATCGCAATCATTTCAATGAGCTTTTCCTTTTTTTTTTTTTGTTTTTTCTGAGACAGGGTCTCACTCCTGTCACTAAGACTGGAGTGCAGTGGTGTGATCATGGCTCACCGCAGCCTTGACTTCCTCGGCTTCTCCCACTCAGCCTCCAAAGTAGCTGGTACTACAGGCATACACCACCATACCCGACTAATTTTTTTGTTCATTTGAATTTTTCAGTAGCGATGAGATCTCACTATGTTGTCCAGGCTGCTTTTGAACTTCTGAGCTCAAGTATATGAGGGAGCTTTGAAAAATACAGACCCTCAGGCCCCACCCTTGAAGATTCAGATGTAATTGGCCTGGGCTGGATCTCTGCCAGGGTGGAGAGCCATGAGGGGTGAGTGAAATATCTTAGAGCAGGCTGGGCGTGGTGGCTGACACCTATAATCCCAGCACTTTGGGAGGCCAAGGCAGGCGGATCACCTGAGATCAGGAGTTCGAGACCAGCCTGGCCAACATGGTGAAATGCCATCTCTATTAAAAATACAAAAATTAGCCGAGCGTGGTGGCAGGCACCTGTAATCTCAGCTAGTCAGAAGGCTGAGGCAGAAGAATTCCAGGAGGCAGAGGTTGCAGTGAGCTGGGATTGCGCCACTGCACTCCAGCCTGGGTGATAAGAGCGAGACTCGGTCTCAAAAAAAAAAAAAGGAAAAGGAAGAAAGGAAGGATCTTAGAGCAGCAGCTGAAGGAAGGAAGGGAAAGAAAAGGAAAGGAAGAAAGAAAGGAAGGAAAGAAAGATCTTAGAGCAGCAGCTGGAGACACCCTGGGGTACCCATCTCCTCCTCTGACGGGTTTTCCAAGGGGCAGCAGTATTGGCAGCCAGGTGCCATGGCCCCCTCTCCCCACACAAAGCTCAATGGCTGAGCTTTGACCAGGTTTTATTCAGGTTTAAAGGTCTGGGACTCGTGTTTTCTATTTAAGGCAAACCTGCGTTTCTCTACCTTGAAGTATCTGTACTGATTTTGATGTAAGCATTTCAGAGGGCCTCATCTTTTTTCCTTGTTTTCAAGTTGATGGGTACCCCTCAGTATAACTGTTGACTGACAACTTCTCTCTGATTTTATTTCTTTATTTGGTGGGAGGGGACAGTGAGTGTCCCTGATGAGACTGGGATTTTATCTTTTTTTTTTTTTTTTGAGATGGAGTCTTGCTCTGTTGCCTAGGCTGGAGTGCAGTGGCCTGATCTCAGCTCACTGCAACCTCCGCCTCCTGGGTTCAGGCTGCCTCAGCCTCCCAAGTAGCTGAGATTACAGGCATGCACCACCATGCCTGGCTAATTTTTGTATTTTTAGTAGAGACAAGTTTTCATCATGATACCCAGGCTGGTCTCAAACTCCTAACCTCAAGTGATCCGCCTGCCTTGGCCTCCAGAGTATGTTTTTTTAAGCCACATCTCGCTCTGAATTGAGAGGAGAAAATAAGGATGCTAATTTCCTGGATAGCAGAGCAGGTATAAACATCCCATCTGTTCTTCCTGGTCATCATTCAGCTGCAGTGATGACTCAGCTCTGGCAACTGAAAGACCATCCTTTGCCAGAGGAGAACAGACCACAAGGCTGGCGGGACACCTGCAGCTTGAAGCGGGCCCCATTCCTGAGATATGGAAGCTGGGGCTCTGGATCCATCTTCTAGGGCTGCAGTAAGGAAACACCACAGACTGCAGGGCTCAAGCAGCAGGAAAGTATCGTCTCCCGGTTCTGAGGCCAGAAGTCCGAAATCCAGGTGTTGGCCGGGTTGGCTCCTCCTGAGGGACAATCTGTCCCAGTCTTTTCTCCGGCTTCCGGTAGCCTCAGGCTTGGCTTGTAGATATCTGTCATCTCCGTGTCTTCATGTCGTCTTCCTTCTATGTGTGTCTGTGGCTAAATCTCCCGTTTTTCTTTTTTCTTTTTTTTTTGAGACAGAGTCTTGCTCTGTTACCCAGGCTGGAGTGCAGTGGTGCAATCTAGGCTCAATGAAACCACCACCTCTAGGTTCAAGCAATTCTCCTGCCTCAGCCTCCTGAGTAGCTGGGACTACAGGTGCGCCCCACCACGCCTGGCTAATTTTTGTATTTTTAGTAGAGATAGTGTTTCACCATGTTGGTCTTGATCTCTTGACCTCATGACTTGCCTGCCTTGGCCTCCCAAAGTGCTGGGATTACAGGCGTGAGCCACCATTCCCGGCCAAATCTTCCCTTGTTATGGGGACATCAGTCACACGGGATTGAGGGTTCACCCTAATGACCTCGTTTTAGCATGTTCATCTGCCAAGACTGTATCACCAAATAAGGCCACGTTCATAGGCACTGGGTGTCAGGACTTCAGCATCTTTCTGGGGACAAAAGCCAAGGTATAACAGGCCTTCCTTAAAAAGAACAGCTCATGTGTTGATACAGGGCTGTGGATTTTGGCTCCTCTCTTGCCAGTATTTTCTAAACGTAGCAGCTGAATGTTTGATGAACACGAGTCAGGAGGACTGGGCTGGTCCTGGCTTGGATCGGTCACTGTGCTTCTTGGAAATTGGGTCTGCACATCTTACAGGATGATCTTGGATCCCTCCCAGCTTTAAAACTGGGATAGCAGACGGCAGTGTAGCTGGGTCCGGATCAGGGTGGCTCTGTCTGCCCAGCAGAGGTGTCTGAAATCTTCACTGTGTCACCTGAGTTGCCTGAGGTTTCTCAGGTGCAAAATGGGGAGGGTGTGCATGAATGTGTGTGTGTGTGTGTGTGTGTGTGTGTTGGGGTGAAGGAGAGTGTGCAGTAAAGGCCGAGGAAACAGGCTCTGGCCTAGCTCGGGAGCTGTTGGGTCAGAGAGAGGGTGCTCAGTGTATCCTGGCTTGAAAGTCTAGTGTTCCAGGAAATCCCTTGGTCCCAGAAAAATCAGGATGATTGTCTCCCTAAAGGTGCAAAACAGCCTGGAGGGGATCAGGCTACAAGGAGCCCTCCAGGTCAAGCCAGGCTGGGTGAAGCAGGGTTGGAGGCTCAGACAGATGAGCCGTCTGCTGGGGTAGTGTGTGTGTGTGCTGGGGTAACACAGTCAGGTCGTGGGCAGAAGGCGGCTGAAACCCAGCGGAGCAGTACAGAAAGGGGATGGGGTGCTCGTTTCCCCGATTTCTTCAACCTCAATGACATTCCCTTTCTTGAGCTTCGGGACAAACCCCTGAGTTCTTGCGCTCTGGGGTCTTAGTCTTCTGCCTTCCTTCCAGCTGGCTAGTTCTCTTTTTTTTTTTTTGAGACGGAGTCTTGCTCTGTTGCCAGGCTGGAGTGCAGTGGCGCAATCTCAGCTCACTGCTCACTCCAACCTCTGACTCCCTGGTTCAAGGGATTCTTCTGTCTCGGACTTCTGAGCAGCTGGGATTACAGGCACATGCCACCATGCGCCCAGCTAATTTTTGTATTTTTAGTAGCGATGGAGTTTCACAGTGTTGGCCAGGATGATCTTGATCTCCTGACCTTGTGATCTGCCTGCCTCGGCCCCCTAGAGTGTTAGGATTACAGGTGTGAGCCACCGCGCCTGGCCTGGCTGGTTCTCTTGCTCTTCTCCTTGGCTCAGCCCTCATTGCCCTTCCTCAGTCGATGGCCAGCTCTCTGCAAGGCCCGCCCATGACCTCAGTGCTGTGCCTTTCAAAGGGGAGCCCCCTCCTGCTCTTTTTATAACAGCAACTATGTTGTAGTCCCCGCGTTCCTATCCTGAAAGGAAATTCCTTGAAAACGTCATACATGCTTCCATAACTTTAAAAAATTAAATTACCCTAAAAGTCACCTAAACAAGCAATGAAAGAAAAGTAATTTATAAGAAATAGCATGCATTTCAACGTGAAAATGCTCTGGCAACACTACCCTAAAATGAAAGTGCCCCTACGAGTGATGATTTAGGAAGCTGCCACCTTAGACCCACACAGGGAGAGGCTGCCGCCCAGCACTCAGGGGCCAGGCAGCTCTGCAGGCCCCGTTCCCCTCCCGCTCGCTCAGCCGTGGGCTGCAGGGCGCTGCTGTGCCTACTCCGAACGTTTCTGCCCCAGCGTTCCCGCTGCGCCCCCCTTCCTTCCCTACCCCAGGTTTACTGGAGTTGTGAGGTTGAGGCCATACTTAGGATATCAGGACAAAGCCCCATTGTTCTGTATGCTCAAGGCCATAGCAGAGGATGTATGTGTGACCCTGGGACCCACAGCTGCACAGGCTCATCATGTGCCTGGGCTGGCCTCCCCTGGCTTTGCCGTGACTTGGAAAGTCATGGCAAATGGGTCTCGCTGGAGCAGCGCTTGGTTTGCTGTGTAGGAAGCAGCTTGAGCGAAGGGCTGGTCGCCTGCCTCCGGAAGCAGAGCTCTAAAGGCGGGAGGCAGGCACGTAATGAGCAAGGCTATCCCCTTTTCCGGCTGCTGTGGGCTGCAGAGGCACATGGGTGGGTGGGTGTTGTTCTGCCTTCTCTCTCGGCTGGGGAATGGAGGAACCAAACAGAACTTGGACACATGCTGTATGGGGGCACAGCCATGCTCTTTCCATTCTTTTCTTTTCTTTTTTTAAGTTTTTTTGGTGGTGGTTTTGTTTTTTAGAGATGGGATCTCACTACGTTGTCCAGGTTGGAGTGCAGCGGCTCTTCATAGTACAGTCATGGTGCACTACAACCTCGAGCTTCTGGGCTCAAGTGATTCTCATTCTCCCACCTCAGCCTCCTGAATAGCTGGGCCTCTGGCTTCCCATTCTTTTGAATACACCCACAAGGCCAGGAAAGTGCCCTCTGTGCTGTATTTGTTCATGGTGTGGTACAGCCAGCAAAATCCTGTGGGCATTCAGCCTTCAAGTCTTGTCAGGACTTAAAGACTGAGTTTTGTTTCTAAGTGAAGGTAATGACGAGTTTCCCTGGCTTATCTGTCTGGCATGTTTTCTGATGTGTAAACCCATACTCTTTGGTGAACAGAGCCCCCAATTTAGAATTCAGGCCAACAAAGATTACTTCCAGCTCAATCTGGAAAGGGCAAGCATGCTCCTGCCTCGTGATGACAAGTGAGGAGCTCCAGAACTGGCATTCTTCTGGTGGAGACTGTCCTTGGCTTCTGCAAGGGGAAATGCAAATCCTACCCCCTTCCCTCAGGCTGCAATAGGAATGAGAACACGTTCGAACTTTGATGTAGTTCTCATCATTGGCAGCTGTGTCAGGGACATGTAGAGGCATTGATAGTCACCTTATAAAGATACGGCACTCCAGTATTTAAGACAGTCGGTTGCAAGTATTAGTTTCAGCCGACGTGGCATGGATTCCATGGGTTCATCTTCGAAACCTTTCTTGCCAGTGCCCCAGACTATGGGTTATCAAATTTGCTGTACGTGAGAGTCCTTTAGGGAGCTTTAAAAAATACTGATGCCGGCTGGTTGTGGCGGCTCATGCCTGTAATCCCAGCACTTTGGGAGGCTGTGGTGGGCGGATTGCTTGAGCCCAGGAGTTTGAGACCAACCAGGACAACACGGCGACGCCTCATCTCTACAAAAAATATAAAAATTAGCTGGGTGTGGTGGTTGGGTAAGAGGGATTTACATTACTTGGGACTGATAAACCACCCAAGGCAGAGAAGGTGAAGGGTGTTGGGAGGCTGGAGCCTCCTTCCTGGTAGCACCCAGGGCTTGTGAGTGGTGATGGCCTTGCTGTGCCAGAGAGGCAGGGAGGGGCTTGCCCTACTCACCAGGCTTTGTTATTGTAAATTCCAGAAACCAGCAGGGGCCACAGAAACTAGGGCATTTGCTTTAATGGTGGCAAAGGGGACAAAATAAAGGAATACGTGTACACCTCTTAGCTGTAGTAAACTTTAAAGCGATTCTGAACATTGTGTGCATAATTATCTCACCTTTGGGGATGAAGAAAGGAGAGGTTGCAAATATGGTTGTTTATAGACTTCAAGGCTATGGTGGTGCCAACCTAAATTACACAGAGCAGCTCTCGAAAAGAAAACATTTATTTGGGAGCAAAGCATCGCAATGGGAATACGCATTCCACAGTAAGCTCTGTGCATAGTCAGGGCGGTCAAGGAAGACCAAGGCTTTTAAAGAAAAAATGAAGAGAATTACATAATTGCTTTAAGATAATTATCCTTGGCTACAAGGATCAGTAACAAGGGTGATGCCAATTTGAGGTTGGACTGGCAGTGGCTGGGCAGGTGGTATTGGGGAAGTATTTTTTATGTGGAAGGTGGTGATGGCCTTTAATGCAAGGTTGTGGTTTTGTAGGGTCTTTTGTGATAGTTTTATCAGGCATTTATGTGTAAGACTGCTTCTCTTCACCAAATGCGGTGACTTGTTCAGAGGGAGGAAGCAGCTGAATTTCATGGGCCTGTTTGGTAAGAGCGCTTGGTGGCTTAAGAATCACTGCTCCCTGGTGGCTCACACCTGTAATCTCAGCACTTTGGGAAGCCGAGGTGTCAATCACCTGAGGTCGGGAGTTCGAGACCAGTCTGAGAAACACGGTGAAACTCTGTCTCTACTAAAAATACAAAATTAGCTGGGCATGGTGGCACATGCCTGTAATCCCAGCTACTCAAGAGGCTGAGGCAGGAGAATCGCTTGAATCTGAGAGGCGGAGGTTGCAGTGAGCCAAGATCAGACCATTGCACTCCAGCCTGGGCAACAAGAGTGAACTCCATCTAAAAAAAAAAAAGACTCCTCTTCATGGCCTTCCCTGACCTATTTGTCAGGACTCTTTTTTTTTTTTTAACACAAGTGACTCTATTTTGATTCTGACAATTTTCCCATTCCCTCTTTTGATCAAGACCTTTCCCCAAAAGCATCACTGATCAGTCATCCTGTAATTAGGTTTTGACGTCTCTCCACGCTTGGATGGACCTGTCTTGGGTTGCTGCTCTGGTCCCATGTTGGAGGGCGTGAGTGGTGGCCAGGAGTCAGTGTCAAACCCTTTCAGCCACATTTGAGCAACAAGGGAGCTTTGAAGGGAGTAGCTGTCAGGCTAGCCTACTTGGGGTCGATTGTTAAGTTCAGTTTTGTCTATTTTGTAGTATTTTTCTGTCATCTTAAAGTGCTGGGCCAGCATTATTCTGTTAAGAGTTTGTACTTATGCAAAAATTTCATAAGTAACAGATACAAAGCTTAAAAAGGGAAGATATAAACTAAAATTAATAGTCATATGACAATGCCAGTTTGTATAACAGTTTTCAGCCATGGATCTAGGCTTACAGGCAACTGCTTGAGTAAATCAAATGCCCATTATCGTGTCAAGGGAATATGTGGGCAGTAGGACAGGTAAGATTCTCATTCTAATATGAAGTCTGCTTCTGACATCTTGGGAGGAGCTGTCCACAGCACGAAAACATCAACCTCTCATCCTGGTTTGCAATTTCAGTGTTTCTGGTAAGGCAGTGGGTGTTTTGATGATCTTTTTGTGTGACCTCCTACATAAGATGTGAGACTTGCTTCTTTTTCTTTTTTTCTTTTTTTTTTTGAGATGAAGTTTCACTCTTGTTGCCCAGGCTGGAGCACAATAACGTGATCTCAGCTCACTGCAATGTCCGCCTCCTGGTTTCAAGTGATTCTCCTGCCTCAGCCTCCCGAGTAGCTGGGATTACAGGCATGCGCCATCACGCCTAGCTAATTGTTTTTGTATTTTTAGTAGAAACAGGGTTTCTTCATGTTGGTAAGGCTGGTCTTAAACGCCCAACCTCAGGTGATCCACCCACTTCAGCCTCCCAAAGTGCTGGGATTACAGGCGTGAGCTACCGTGCCCGTTCGAGACTTGTTTCTTAAAATATATCTAGTTTCATCTTATACATCTTAGGAACAGAGTATTCCCCAATTTTAGTAATTTCATGGAACAAAATAGGATTAGAGAAATCTAGAAGAATTCAGAATCTAGTCTAGTCTACAAGCAGGTAACAAGAACTTGAAGCAAATGCACAAAGCTACTACTTACAGTTTTTATAGTGTATTATAGTTTTTTTAAGAAGTATTTTTAAAGAAGTATTACCTTTTTCTCATTACATTGATTACATCGGAATCTCAGATTTAAAAACCTCTGGAAGCTAGGACAAGACTTTAGATTTTATCTAGTCTTAAGGTTTCTGAGCCTGCCAAGAAGTGACAGTTTTAATTTATATACTAGAAGGCTGGGAACCCTTGAAGTCAAGCATTCTATACACATTTAAAATATGGCATTTCAAACAAGCCTTGATAAAATAACTTATGTCTCTAATTGTATCCTGCTGTATAGAGAAGGCAGATTTTTACTGGGCTTATGCAACTAACCATATTGTCATAATAATACTCAGAAATGGTTTCCAAATTTTGGAGGAGTCAAGTTGGAAGAAAGCAAATGCTTTCACCCTGTTCACGAAAGTACACTTGACCAAATTGTTATAAACTGCAGATAGCTGAAGAAAGAAAACTGCCTTAAATCTGGAAAACAAAACATTGAAGTAAAGAACCAATAGTGTTTTAAATAAAAATCACACAAACATTATCTTTATCAATTATTTAATTTTATGTAATTAATTTTTGTTTTGCTTGATCTGATTAGCAGTTTCATAAAGCCATCAGTTTATTTGAGTTCTGGGAGTTTATTTAATCCATTGGTCTTAAAATTACTATAAATGTGTTCAAGAGTACTTGTTAGGGTCTTTTCCATGAAAAGCCAATTTGGACTATAGCTAATTGTAAATGTTTTTAGGAACAAATCAAAATAATAACTGTGGATGACGAAACACAGGATAGCCAAGGTTAAGAACCTGACAAACATTTATTATAATCAGGAATTGCCAAGGAAATACAGTAATTTCTTTTATACACAACGGTTTAAGATAGCAACCAGAATTATGACTGACAGCATCACATCAGGACCATTAGACTTTTACACAATTTACATAATCTTTAGCATACTCACATCAATAACATCTCTACAAATATAACTTTAAAGCAGATTTAACATGACAAGTAAAATATGATTGATAATGTATTATCTACCTTTAACATATCCTTAAATTTAACTGAAAGAAGAGCTACTGTCACTGATCAGTTGTCAGTGTTTCCCATGGAGCAAGTAAGCCTAATCATTTCCTATCACTATGAGATGAGAGATACATTTTTTATGCTCTCCAGGGGCCTAACTGGTAACTCCCCAAGTTAATTTTAGGTCAAGAGACTTAATTTAGAATTTTGATCTTGGGGATGCCTGCTGAAGATGTCAAAAAGTTTACAATACTTGCTAAAGACAGGATCACAGCTCACTGTGAAATAATAGTTTTTATTTAAGCAGAGTGGTAATCGAATGATTTTAAAAGCAACACAGAAAGGTATCTGAAAATAAAAAACCTTAACCCATTTAAAACTCAGTTTTCCTGAATAATCAAAAATCTAATAGAGATAACACAGGAAGTTACCCTAATAAAATATACATTTTTTGTTTTTTGGGGAGCCAGTTGTCAAAAGGTGAAGAAAAACCTCCTGCAGTGTGGTTGGTTTTCCTTATGGGAAGCCCATTTAGATAGCTTGGAAGTTGAACCTGATGAAAGGTCTAGACGTTGAGTGTACACTATATTATAGAGGAAAATAAAAAAGAAAACTAGTACTTTGAGCAGGGGATTCATAGATCTTAGAGAAAGTGAGAGCATGTAAAGTTTCCTTGTTAAATAGAACAATTCAGACACGTCAACAAAAGCCGAGACAAGCTTGATGGCTCATACCTGTAATCCCAGTGCTTTGGGAGGCTGAGGCAGGCGGATCACCTGAGGTCAGGAGTTTGAGACCAGCCTGGCCAACGTGGCAAAACCCCGTCTCTACTAAAAATACAAAAATTAGCTGGGCATGGTGGCGGGCACCTGTAATCCCCGCTACTTGGGAGGCTGAGGTGGGAGAGTCACTTGGACCTGGAAGGTGGAGGTTGCAGTGAGCTGACACGCCACTGAACTCCAGCCTGGGCAACAGAGCAAGACTCTACTTCAAAAAAAAAAAAAAAAAAAAAAAAGCTAAGAGTACAGAATCATAAATTATACTGGAGGAAAAGATCTTCAGGTCTTCAAGATAAACATTTTAGCATTGGGCCATATAGCAAAGTTAGAACTGAAAGGAAAAGTCATAGGCGCTGATAAAAAAAAAGTTGAAGGAGAGCGTTATCGTCTCAGACCTTATCAAGGGAAGAAAGAGCTGAAGGCAGTGATGCATGACCTGCCAGTCATGCTGTGAGATATAGTCAAAGCTGAACTTCTGGGAGATGAACCTAAGAAGCTTTAGGATGAAAACTCTGCCTCAAGAAATGAAATTACCATTCTTAATGTAAAAACAACATTTCTGTCTTGAAACGAAAGAAATTAAATGGCTTTCAGGAAAAAATATGGCAGAAATAGAAACTGTCAGCCAGGCACAGGGACTCACATCTGTCAAACCAGCACTTTGGGAGGCTGAGACAGGAGGATCACTTGAGCCTAATTTGAGACTGCTCTGGGTAATGTAGTGAGACCCCCGTCCTATGAAATAATTAAAAAATGAGCCAGGTGTGGTGGTGCATGTCTGTGCTTCCAGCTGTATGGGGGGCTGAGGTAGGAGGATCGTTTGAGCCTGGGAGGTCAAGGCTGCTGTGAGCCATGATTGTGCCATTCCACTCCAGCCTGGGTGACACAGAGAGTCCCTGTATCCAAAAAAAAAAAAAAAAAAGTTGGAAATGAATCATTCAATGAACATCTATTGTTTAATTTAACATGGAACTTAAAGATTTTAAATTACATAAAAAGCTTATTTAGGCCGGGTGTGGTGGCTCATGCCTATAATCCCAGCTCTTTGAGAGGCTGAGGCGGGCACATCACAAGCGCAGGAGTTCAAAACCAGCCTGGCCAATATGGTGAAACCCTGTCTCTACTAAAAATACAAAAATTAGCTGAGTGTGGTGGCGCCTGCCTATAGGCTAAGGCAGGCAAGAGAATCACTTGAACCCGGGAGGCAGAGGTTGCAGTGAGCTGAGATTGTGCCACTGTACTCCAGCCTGGGCTACAGAGCCAGACTCTGTCTCAGAAAAAAGAATTATTTATAAACATGTATACCATTTACAAAATCTATTTTTAACAACAATTATACCTGTATTGCTTATTAAAACTGAGATATTAGACAAAGCTAGTCATCACTTAGTTATTTCTCTGTTAACCTTTTTTTTTTTTTTTTTTTGAGACAGCGTCTCGCTTTGTTGCCCAGGCTGGAGTGCAATGGCGCAATCTCGGTTCATTTCAACCTCCGGCTCACGGCAACCTCCGACTCCCTGGTTCAGGCGATTCTCCTGCCTCAGCCTTCAGAGTATCTGGGATTACAGGCACACACCACCATGCCCAGCAAACTTTTGTATTTTTAGTACAGACAGTGTTTCCACCATGTTGGCCATGATGGTCTTGACCTCTGACCTCGTGATCCACCCACCTTGGCCTCTCACGGTGCTGGGATTATAGGTGTGAGCCACCGTGCCTGGCGTGTTAACCATTTTTATAGACTGTGTGTATCAGGTGTTCGCCTAAGAGCCTTAAAGTATATGGTTATTTTGTCAATAACTCAGAAGATGCAGCTATTTTTTATTAAACCAACAATATTAAATTAGTCTTACTTATCAAAGAATTGTACAAAAAATTATTTTAGGCTTGGTTTACAGTTTTATAATCTTTGCATTAAACCCTAATACCTGAAAACATCTAATGAAGATGAATATAAAACTGTCAGGAAACCCATGCAAAAACATATTAATATGTTGACAATTTTGAAGACATTTTAATTTTTATTTTATCAACAATTTAAAAACTAGTTTATTAACGATATACTTAAGTCACATGAACTAAAAGGTATTCAGGCTAATTAATACAGAGAGCAAGTCGTACTTAATGTCATCAATAAGTTCTTGGAAACTGACTTAGGTGAAACAACATCCAGCAGGTCCTCAAATAATGTCACTTGGTTCAATGCTGTTTCATTATTATTATTATTATCATTTTTTGAGATGGAATTTTGCTCTGTCACCCAGGCTAGAGTGCCATGGCACTATCTCTTGGCTCACTGCAGCCTCTGCCTCCTGGGTTCAAGAGATTCTCCTGCCTCAGCCTCCTGAGTAGCTGGGATTACAGGCCCCTGCCACACACCCGGCTAATTTTTGTATTTTCAATAGAGACAGGGTTTCACCATGTTGGCCAGGCTGGTCTTGAACTCCTGACCTCAGGTGATCCACCCGCCTCAGCCTCCCAAAGTGCTAGGATTACAGGCATGAGCCACCGCACCCGGCCAGTGCTCTTTCATTATAGCATTGATGAGGAAAAAAATTGGTTTCATTATACATTGTTTTGTTCAGAGTCACAGTTTCCAACAACCTATTCACAACATTAAGTGAAGACTTAACTATATTTTATATGAATGCTCGTTTAAGCCAATCTGAATTGAAAGGTCCATGCTAGATCTTACCATGAAGACACAGTGTAAAACATAACGCACATACATATGTGTAAAATGCACTGAAACACAGAAATATCTTATATCTTTCATTTTAGAATTTTAATCATGAGACAATAAAACATATCAACTCACTGGTTTATAAAAGACAGTTGGATCCAAATTGTATTATTGACAAAATTGGAACCTGTTCATATGTCCAAACTTTATTTACCCTGATAGGTAATCTCATGAAGACTGTGGACCAAGATTTTGGATAAAGCAGTTTGTTTTTAAAAATCTCTTTTACTCCCCATCCTTTTTCTTTTTTAAAAATCTCTTTTACTCCCCATCCTTTTTCTTTTTTAAAAAATGAGCTTAGGGTTAGATTTTCAATGTTTATATTTTAGCTAGGACTGGCTGAATTGTGTAAGGAAAACAACCTCTCTAAATAGCCTTCAACTAGTAACAAATGTATCTTTTGTTTTCCAATCTGGTTTGCTTGGTTAATGTGAACAGGGAAGCATTTTAGCAGGGGTTAGTTGGTTGGTTTGGCTTTTTCTTTTGGGCCCCTGTGTGGCACAAAATACATTTTTTATGCCAGTCAGAGACTCCTTATATTACTGCTCTGAGCTCAAGATTTTGTCTTGTTTCGTCTGTGAACCTTTTATAAAGATTTATCTAATTTTTTCCTTTTAGACAATCAGTCCTTCAACTAACTTTCATTACCCTAAACGATTATTACACAAAACTAAATTTACCTTAAAAGAGATGTGTGACATTGATCACCATCTGCAGGGGTCTGTCCTGCAAACCCTGACTTTGCAATGGGTGAATAAAATACACTCACATACGGAGTACAGTGAAGAGTGGTCTAGGGAGGTCGTCAGCTGCTCTCAGAGGGCGATTGCAGCTACACGACCTCTACTCGCTGTTCCTCCTCACATTTATTTAATATAGATTTCATAACAGAGGTTCTAAATCTACAGGCTTGTGGATAATTAACGTGTTTAAAAGAGTAGTTTTATGAATGATAAAAAGCGTTTGGTTCTGGGGAGCAGAACAAACACCATTAAGGAGTAATCCCCTCCCGCCTTCTCCTGAGAGGACCATCCGATACAAAGTTTACATGCGTAAACAAGTTGTTAGAGTAGAGACAAAGAAATGTGGGGTAAACAGACTTAACTGGGGAAGCTTCTATTATCCTTAATCTTCAACCCATGACCTAATGCTCTAAAGAAACAACTGCCTGCCTTTAGGCTGTTCCCTAAGTTAATAAAAACCTTTTGGCCTTCTAAAATGTTTGAGACTATAATCTTACAACTTTCCCTAATATTTCCCTTAATATTTTGCCAACCACCCTGAGTGAATCCCTACAGAGATGATTCTTGGGTCTAGATTGTTGGTTTTGGTTTAAAAAATCTTGGCTTAAATGCCCTAAGCAGTGAGTTTTATCTCAACACCAGTAGAAAAGTCAGTATATTTAAAGTAAGCAGAAAAAAATAGAGATAGAGAATTTAGAAGACTCTACATGCTAACTCTATAGTTGTAGAGGTGTTTTTAGAGAGTTCAGATAATGATCGAGTTCTGAATGTTTCTTCATGTAATTTGTCCATTAGTTTAAAAATGTGCATGAAAAGAAGTCATAATATACAGCTAGCTGGAGTCCCAGAAAACTTGACAATGTTTGAGAATCCCATTCTGTTTTTTATTAATCTCTCAGGAGCAAAGGAAATCCTATAAATTCTGTGAGAGAATGTCAGGAGTTTGGATAGTGTTTAGATGGTGGTGACTGCCCTAGTGGCTTTTAACCAGCCATCATGTGCCCACCATTTAGAATGTTTATTTTTTTCTTGGAAGATTTTCTGCAAAAACCAAGGGAAAAAAGACCATTCACAGACACATATAACTAAACTAAAATCAGAATAGTCATAAGCTTTAACTCAGCATGCAGATCAAACAAAATATTAAATTAGACATGTAGAAAGAAGCAAAAGTAAATTAACTAGAAAAGACAAGTTTCAGGACAGAATGTCAATTCTGTACAAACCAGAGTACTCAAACTAGCATGTCTTTCTACCAAAAAGGACTTTTCAGAAAAGACAAAAAATCTTATCATCCAGTAGGGATGTAAGGCAGCCCTCTTTTTTTTTTTTTTTTTTTGAGACAGAGTTTTGTTATTGTTGCCCAGGTTGAAGTGCAGTGGCTCAATCTAGGCTCACTGCAACCTTCGCCTCCTGGGTTCAAGCAATTCTCCTGCCTCAGCTGCCCGAGGAGCTGGGATTACAGGTGCCCACCATCACTCCCAGCTAATTTTGTATTTTTAGTAGAGACAGGGTTTCTCCATGTTGGTCAGGCTGGTCTCGAACTCCTGACCTCAGGTGATCCGCCCGCCTTGGCCTTCCAAAGTGTTGTGATTACAGGCATGAGCCACAGTGCCTGGCCAAGGCAGGCTTTTTAAAGGCAGCCGTATAACCAAAACAAATCCATAATAATATAAAAAAGCCACTATGAAAAAGAGGGAGAGTGGGCCTGAGAGAAGACTCACCATGGCCAGAAGGTCAAAAGCTGTGCCAGCAGAGAGTTCAGAGGGCTCAAGTGAGTACCTCACACCTCTTCCAAGAATCATCACTTCCTTCCCACAGTGATCCTTTTCCTGATTCCACTTCTGACACATTTTTGTCAACCTAAATAACAAAAAGAGAGCGAGGATCTCTAAAAAAACTGATACTTACTCAGGATTAGGGCATTGCAATATGTAAATATGTGTGCCATAGTGAACTATGTGCCTTTTCAGGGAGGTATCAAAAGATGAAGGTTTTTAAAGGAAGAATGGGGAGGACTACATAATATTTTGAGTTAATTATGCTTGGCTACAAGGATCAATCACAAGGGGGATGCCAGTCTGAAGTTGGACAGGCAGTTACTGGGCAGATGGCCTCGCAAAAGTGTACGATTGCCGTGGTCTTTGTGCAAGATTATAGTTTTTATAGTCTTTTGTTATAGTTTTTGTTTTCAGGCATTTACACATGAGACTCCTTCTCTTCATGGCCTTCTCTGGCTCTGTCAGGATTTTTATTTTATTTTATTTATTTTTGTGACGGAGTCTTGCTTTGTCGCCCAGGCTGGAGTGCAGTGGTGTGATCTCGGCTCACTGCAACCTCCGCCTCATGGTCCAAGTGATTCTCATGCCTCAGCCTCTTGAGTAGCTGGGATTACAGGTACCCGACACCACACTCAGGTAATTTTTGTATTTTTAGTAGAGACAGGGTTTCACCATGTTGGTCAGGCTGGTTTTGAACACCTGACCTTGTGATCCACCCACCTCTGCCTCCCAAAGTGCTGGAGTTACAGGCATGAGTCACCTGGCCTGTTTTTTTGCTTTTAATACAAGTGACTCCATTTTAATTTTGACAGCTGTCACAGCAGCTCATCTCCAAAGGTGGCGCACCTCCCAGGATTCATGCACTTTTGTTTTGTCCCTTCCTTTTGGATCTGGGCTGGTTTTGACTCTCTTTTTTACCAACAAATGTGCTTCTGAATGACACCTGAAGCTGTCATGAGAAGCCTTGTAGCTTCTGCCTTGGTGTCTTAGAACATTGGCTTATGGGAAATCAGCCACTACAGTGGAAGTTTGACTACCCTGAAACCTCTATGCTATGAGAAAGCCCAAGCTAGCCGTTTGGAAAAGCCACATGGGGAAAACTGCCTGGCCAGCCCCCAGCTTTCCAGCTGTTCCAGCTCAGGTACCAGACATGCAAGTGAAGACACCATTTTTTGGAGGTCCAGCTGTGATAGTTTAGATTTGATTTGTCCTTGCCAAAACTCATGTTGAAATGTGACCCTGAATGTGGCAGTGTTGGGAGGTGGGGCTTAGTGGAAGGTGTTTGGGTCATGGGGTAGATCTTCCAGGAATAGATAAATGCCCTCCATGGAGGTGAGTGAGTTCTTGCGATCTCAGGAATGTATGAATTCCTGGGAAAGCAGGTTGTTAAGAGAGTCAGGCCTCCTCTGATTCTCTGTCTTGCTTCTCTTTGTCATGTGATCTCTTTGCACATGCTGATTCCCCTTTTACTTTCCACCATGAGAGGAAGTAGCCTCAGGCCCTCACCAGATGCAGCTGTCCAATCTTAAACCTTCCAGCCACTAGAATCATGAGCCAAATAAGGCTCTTCTTTTTCCCCCCCCTAAGTTAGAGGGGTTTCCCAGGCTGGAGTGCAGTGGTGTGATCTTGGCTCACTGCAACCGCCATCTCCCAGGTTCAAGCAATTCTCCTGCCTCAGCCTCCTGAGTAGCTGGGATTACAGGTGCCCGCCACCACTCCTGGCTAATTTTTGCATTTTTAGTAGAGACGGGGTTTCACCATGTTGGCCAGGCTAGTCTCAAACTGGCTGGTCTTGACCTCCTGACCTCATGATTTGCCTGCCTTGGCCTCCCAAAGTGCTGGGATTAGTCATAAGCCACCACACCCGGCCCCATTCATTCTTTTTTAATGATTCCCAGCCTCAGGTATTCTGTTATAGCAACACAGGATGTACTAAGACACCAGCACAGTTAAGCCTTCAGATGACCACAGTCCCAGCTGCCAGTTGACTGCATTCTCAAGAGACACCCCAAGCAAGAACTGCCCCACTAAGCTCAGTTAACACACAGAACCATGAGAAGTAATCACCTTATTTCAAGCCATTGTAGTAGGTCACATAAATGCTCCCAGTGGTCCCCACCTCCTGGTTTTTATGCCCTTGCATGATCCCCAACTCTCTAGTGTGGGATGAACCTAGCGACTTCCTTCTAAATAACAAAATGCAGCAAAAGTGGTGGGATGTCATTTGTGAGATTAGGTTATAAAAAATGGTGACTTCTGTCTTGCTCTCACTCTCTGGCTCTTCTCATTTTCTCACTCTGAAGAAGCCAAGCTACCCTGTGGTCAGCTGCCCTATGGAAAGCCTCATGTGGCACAGAATTGAGAATGATCTCCACAGCCCATGAGGAGCGGAAGCCTGCCCACGGCCACATTGTGTGAGCGTGGTGGTGGACCCTTCCCTAGTCCAGCCTTGAAATAACTACAGCCCCAGCTGCCACCTTGATTACAGTCTTGTGAGAAATCCTGAGCCAGAGGACCCAGTTAAGCTGCACTGGATTCCTGACTCACAAAGGCTGTGAGACAAGTGTTGTTTCAAGCCACTAAGTTTTGGGGGCAATTTGTTAGGTAGCAATAGACAACTAATAGATGTGAGGTCTGTTTCCGAGGATAAAATGAAGAAACTGAGGCCAGCACCAAGATAATCCAATGCAAGGGAATTTATTCAGGCTCCCGGGTGAGGTTCTGCAGTCCGGACAGGAGGGGCTGGAGAAGTCGCACGGACTCCTCTCAGACAGGGGGTTTTATAGGGAGTGAAACAGCTCGATTGGTTGAGGGAGAGCAAGACTGCTACTGGGTAAGTTACAAGCCTTGA
>PVKP010037166.1:0-21828 GCA_004027715.1 Plecturocebus donacophilus | reverse complement strand
CATGGGGAGAAATGCCAGATATAGGTGAAGGGGAGGCAGGCAACAAATTACACTGCCACATGTGTACCTATGCAACAATATTATATGTTCTTCACATGTACCCCAAAACCTAAAATGCAATAAAAAAAAAAAAAGAAAAACACTCATAGGAGGAGACGATCAAGTAAGTTTCCTAAAGGACCAAATGAGAAAATACATGATGGAGATAGCACAATTATTTAATATAATGCAAAGATTTTATTTGCTGTCAAAGATCAAATGCTTCTAAGGACTATAAAAAAAGAAAAAATTACCAGATTCTTTCAAGAACTTGTGTTTGTATTTGATCTTGTAAGGAGGGATCTAAGACTTTGAAATAAGTAAAAAAAAAAAATTACTGAACATTTTTTTCAATGGAATGCTGGAGTCTATGGAGATTGTCTGAAACTTTGTCTCTGACTAGGCTGTTTTACAGTCCTATAAATTTAAGAAACTGGTTAGAATGTAAATAATTCTTGCTTACTTTAAATGATTCTTGGTTTTTATAGACATCCAAATAACTTCTGACTGGTAGAGGGATGATCTTCACCCTGACCTATGAAAAAAGTCAGTTTTTCTTCGATTTGTAAAATAATTTCACCATTTCTTTACTCCATGTAAACTTGGGGTTCTTTGATTTCTTTTTTGAACTAGTAGTAACATCTTTCCCAGTTATCTCATTTAATTAATAGTTAGATAAAATCTTTGATGCCTGTTGATTTTCTATTTGTATAAGATACTTTAAAAAATTCTTTAGTCATTTTGGAGGCTCCAGTGAGATGCTCTGCTCTGACAGAGATGAGTGAAGCCATCACTAGAAACAGGACAAGTCAGAGACTCCCTTTCCTGGGGAGAGCTTTTTTCGGTTTATAGAGGTGAATCTGAAGTGGTAATAGAACTTTGCTTACTCTCTGTTTTCTAATTTTAATTTTCCTCTCCACTAATTTGTCTTTTTTTGTTATATCTTTGTGTGTAGCTAATAAATTATTCCCCATTGATGGAAGCAGTGATCATTAATTTGGTTTATAATGTAATCATTTGGTGAGCTCTCTAAAAAGACTTATGGTTTATAGAGATCTAGCCTCTCTTGAGTGAGAGATGATAGAAATATCAGTTGTTTCTCTCGTGTTTGTCTATTTGCCTATTTTGAATTCAGATTATTTCAGAATATCCCGTCTACAAAGGAGAACAGCTCTTTGACATCTGCACTAGTGAGTTTCTATATTTCTGTGTTTACTCTTGACCCATGACTAAAATGGCATAATTGAAGCTTTAAGGTATCTGTGGGTCCGTGTTATACATGTTTGTAATCCAGAAAAGATTTTATGTCTCATTGACTCTGCAATGTTTTTCTCTCCCCAGAAAGTTCTAATAAGTGAAATGTAAGAGACTTTTACTGAAGAGGCTCTATTCCAACTGGCTTATAGAGATAAATAAATGTACATTGAATATCTCTAAAATTCTAAGAAAATAGGGAACTTGAACCAAGACTACTTCCAATTCACTATTATTTTTAAAAAGTACTCTCGCAGGAAATAACTCAAAATATTTTATGAATCCAAGTTCACTCAATTAAGGTAAGTCTTTGGCAAATAAGACTAATTTAATAATTTTCATGTAACAATAAATAGCAATATTTTCTCTAATTTATCTGTAATATAAGAGTTACATTTTTAAAATCTTATTTGGGCATGCTTTCCTTAAATTCATACAGGTGTCCTGATTAATTTTGAATAATATAAATATGTGCATTACTAATTGAAGCATTATTCTGAAAAATACTTTATTTCAATAGGAATCATGTTTTGCACTATGTTGGCTTGAAGATAATTTCTAAGATCTTTAGGGAGCTTAACAATAAGAAGATAAATAACCCAATTAAAAAATGGGCAAAGGATCCAAACAGACATTTCTCCAAAGATGATATACACATGATCTAAAAAGCACATGAAAAGATGCTCGACAACATTAGTCATTAGAGAAATGCAAACCAAAACCACAATGAGATGCCACTTCATACACACTAAGATGGCTATAATCAAAGACAGACAATAACAAGTAAAGTGAGAATGTGGAGAAATCAGAACTCTCAGACATTTTTGGTATGAATATAAACTGATGTAGCTTCTGCGGAAAACAGTTTTGTAATTCTTCAAAAATTAAATGTAGAGTTACCATAAGATCTAGAAATTTCATTTCTAGCTTCCACCAAGAAAATTCAAAACATTATCTTCCACAATGGTTGAATTAAATTACACTCCAGTGGGTGGGGGGATTGGGGAGGGATAACATTAGGAGTAATACCTAATGTAGATGATGAGGCAATGGATGCAGCAAACCACCACAATGGCACATGTATACCTATGTAACAAACCTGCATGATCTGCACATGTACACCAGAACTTAAAGTATAATACATAAATTAAAAAAATAAAATAAACAACTTTTCTTTGAACACAAAAAAAAAAGAAAAAGGAAATTCAAAACGTAAACTTATGTTACAACTTGCACATAAATGCTCATAGCAACATTATTCATAATGGCCAAAGAGTGGAAGAAAACCAAAATATTCATCAATGGATGAATAAATGACAGTGGTATATCCTTGCGATGGAATATTATTTGGCCAGAAAAAGGAATGAAGTATTGATGCTTGCAGTAGCATGAATAAATCTTGAAAAAACACTAAGTGAAAAGAGCTAGACATAAGGTCACATATTTTGTGATTTCAATGACATGAAATGTCCAGAATAGGTAAAGATATATACATAGAAATAAAATATATTAGCAGTTGCCAAGGGAGTGGGGAAAGTAGGGATAGGAGTGACTGCCAATAAATACGTGGTTTCCTTTGGAGAGATTAAATATTCTGGAATTAAATAATGATAGTGGTTGCTTAACCTTATGAATATACTAAAAACCAATGCATTGTACACATCAAAATGGTGACTTTTATGGTAGGTGAATTATATCTCAATTCAAAAAAGATATTTAGGGAATTTAGAACCTTAAACTGATAAATGAATAATTACTGGATACCTAAATTACATGTAAGTAAGATAGAACACTGCAATATTGATTAATGAACATAATTTTATGTTTATATGCTTTTGCTTTTTATATGCTACAGATAGGCTATCTCCTTGGTTAATTGTTGCCAATTTCAGAAGGCATGGAAGGCTACAGCAAGTATGTGGCCATAGAAAATTGTGTTATGTGTGTTTATGAGTTCTGCTTGCTTGCTAAAGTGCGTGCTCGTTACAGATGGTTCTCTATTATCTACTCCCAAGTGTTCTCTGTGAAATAAAAATTATTCACTTTGCTTAACTTGCAATTAATATTGGTGATTGAGAATATACTAGGAACAATAGTGACAAAATATGACTCTGCATGTGCTTCTGTTTTTGAAGAAAAAGAATAATTTTCTTCTAGAGTAGAACTTGTTATTTTTTTTTTTTTTTACTTTTTCTCCTTTTTTTCTGTCATTCAGACCCATTTATACTCTTAAAACCCATTGACGACCCCAAGGAGTTTTGTTTATGTTGGTTACAACTACTGATATTGACTCTATTGGAAACTGAAACTAAGAACTTTTGAAAATGCTTGCTCAGGGATTTGTTCGAAGGTAGCAATGATAAAAGCATACTACGTGAATAGCATCTTATGAAATTAGTTCTTGTCTTGCGAGATCTGTCTTAATGTACCAATTAGTTCCAGAATATTAAACAGCACAATGAAAGGCAAAACTTGGAATGTAAATTTTCTTTGCCTTGGTTTATAATCCCTGGGTCTGAAAAGCTATGCAATGTGTTAGTAGCTTAGTGAAGTTTGCTCAGTGTGGATGGGCTTGCTTCCTTGATTTACTGCCTCTTGCCTTTACTTACAATACGAAGGGTTAATCTTCTTGTGTCATCTGCCTACATGGCAAAGATTCTGTGTCTTATCAGAGTGGCTTTCTGTGCTTTAACTTGACTTTATTACATCCTACATTACTTAAGAAAACAACAAAAAAGAGAAAAAGAATCCTCACTTCTATAAAAACTAACATTTTGATGATTATATTAACCTTTATGCTTATTTTTGTTCTTTCAATTAAATAGGTAATAATTATGTTTCAGGAATTCATTATCTAACCTTAATCAAGTGTCTAATTTCCTTTGATAATTTTTTCATCTTTGTCTCCCTAAAATTAGAGCCTCAATTATGGAAAAAAATGTGAAGTAAAACTTTCAGGATTGTACTTAAAACAATATTTGTGATTTCCCAGAGGACCCCTGAAAAATCACAAAGACTTGTTTCTTCACCTTGTGAAGTACTAGAAATAATTCATTTTTTTTAAATCTACATTGCTATTGATGTATTGCATGAGAAGAGCTGTCAAATCAAAAGAGATTCTTCTCCTTCCCAGGTGGAATTCTCCTAAGTAATATGTTGTCAATATAAATATTTCAGAAATTGCGGAAATTCTGTGTGGGAAGTTCCAAGGGATTTTTCAAAGCTCTTGATGTCCATGATATGTTTCTATTTACCAGAGCCACGGTGCTGTTTTGTCTGATGATGTTGGGCATCAATAGTAAAGTGTTATCAGTCATGAATTTTAGTTATTGTTTAAATGCTTATTGGCTACAAGCTTATTCTTAATTTAAATCTATTATTTTTTAGGTCAGTGGCTCTCAGTTAGGGATGTACCTCAGATGCATGCAAAAAGTTTTATAAAAATACAGATGTCTAAACTGTATTCCAAACTTACCAAATCTCTTTACTTGATAACCTTGGGATACTCTTAGCCTATGCTTTGTAAATTGTTGATATATTTTATGAATTATGTCTCAGAATGATCATGTTATATATCAAAATTATTTCCTCTGTAAAAAGTATGTTCACCTAATTTTATAAATTAAGATGTAACATTTGCTGGTTTATTTGAAAATAGGTTTAATCATGGTCCTTTAATGCATTTAAGTTTATTCAAGTGGTTTTATTACCTTGTTTCTCATGCCACCAAATTTGCTTGTCAGTTGCATTATTCTTGTATGAGCTCTTATCAGAACTTTCACACTTGAAAATTATCAGTAATAGATTACCCACAACTATTTAAATCTCTGTCATCCACACATAGTTTTCGTTTTGCTCTGCTTTTTGCAGCAGATAGGACAAATTGGAAAGGTCATCAATGATGGTAGAGAACAATGAGTTCGATTTTCTTTCCTCCTTCTTCCTCCTTCAAATCAGAACATGACTCAGGTTCTCCTAGGCTTCTGACCTAACTGCCCTGATCTTGTTCACACGTCTGTTTTCATGCCTGAGACTTTTCAACATTTCTTCCTTCCTTTCTTCCTTCCTTTCTTTCTTTCTTTCTTTCTCTTTCTTTCTTTCTTCTTTCTCTCTCTCTTTCTTTTCTTTTTCTTTCTTCTTTTTCGTTCTTTCTTTCATTTTTCTTTCTCTTTTTCTTTTCTTTCTCTTTCTTTTCTTTCTTCTTTTTCTTTCTTTTTTCTTTCTCTTTTCCTTCTCTCTTTCTTTTCTTTCTTCTTTTTCTTTCATTTTTCTTTCTCTTTTTCTTTCCTTTCTTTCTTCCTTTCTCTCTCTCTCTCTCCCTTCTCCCTCCCTCCTTTTCTTTTCTAACAGGGTCTCACTCTTGCCCAGGCTGGGGTACAGTGTGCCACCTCAGCTTACAGCAATCTTCACCTCCCAGGCTCAAGTGATCCTCCTGTCTCAGCCTCCCAAATACCTGGGCCTACAGGTGTGTGCCACTATACCAGGCTAATTTTTGTATTTTTTTTAGAAACTGGGTTTTGCCACGTTGCCCAGGCTGGTCTTGAACTCCCGGGCTCATGTGATTCGCCCACCTTGGTCTCCCAAAATGTTGAGATTACACACATGTAATCCCAGCAGCACCATGCCTGGCCCCTGCCCAGACTTCTTCCGTGTTAACTGGCCTACTTATTCATGTTCTCACTTGTTTGGGAAGCCTCCTCTTTGCCTGTTTCTTTCATTTCTTCTCTCTCATATTCCCAATGAATAATATTTAAGTGTTATTCTCTTCTCCCTGATCTAGGACCTTCCTCACCCTCTCTCCTTCTTTTTTTCCAGGCCTTTTCCTTTGCAAATGCCACCCTAATTCCTAATCTTTGACCTCCTCCACTCACCTTGAAATCCTCTATTCCTACTTCCATCTGACTTCCCTCTTGGTTGTGTCCACATTTGCTTAGTGTGAACTCCCTTTTCCCTCATAAGCAAACTCTTGTTTGTCCAGAATGCATTTCTAACTCAATTTTTACCTTCTTGCTAGAAAAGAAAATTTGCTAGCAAAATTTTATTGAACTGTGTCTAAGTTGCTCTGCCAACATGGGATTCCCAAACTGAAAATCAATCCAGTGCCTCGCTAAGTGCTTTTCTGAATTAAAGGAAAGCATCAAATATCCAACCAGAATTCAATGCAAAAGTTAACAGCTGTTGTATAAATAATCTGAGAGCCTCTTGTTATCTGAGTGCAGCCTTCTTTATTGAACTGTATTTGAAACACACAACTTGGCATTCATCTCACAGCTGCAAGATTTCTAGGAGGGAGAAAATATAGTCTGGATAGGGTTACATCAGCTACAGAAGAAATAAAACCTATCTGTGATCTAAATTCTTCAGCTGGTCTGAAGTGATTGTAGGAATCGTTTTAAAAACTGCTTGGAAAGTATCAGTACATACTACCATTCAGACTGTGGGGTGACTTCACTGGCTTTCTTATTTATTTTTTTTACAGTCTGTGCATTTTGGGCTTGCTCACCTTTTGGAGAGACAAGTCTCACTCTTAGAGACACTTTCTTTGCTTCTTTCCAACTGATGCTGAGCAGAAATAATACCTACTTAATTTTGGTAGAAAGACCAAAGAATTCAATGCACCAAGTGGGAGAAAAGTCTGCAATTACACTAGCGGGGTGACCCTTGGATAATGAGCACCCAGTTCACAATTATGTTGTACATGTAATTTGTTAGTTGCACACAGGTTTCCACCCTCCCCCTTAATTCTCTCTCTCCTCTGGCAAGCTTCCTCAACTTTGTATGGAAAATGCTTTCTATATGCTGGGCATTGCTCTAAACTAATGGATCCAGAAGTTTGTGGCACATTGGATTCACTTGAGCAGTTTTTTGAACTCTTAATCAGTTTGTAGGGAAGGAGCCAGGTATCATTATGTTGTAAAGATTCTCAGATGATCCCCAAATATAGCAAAGTTTGGAAATCAGTGTTCTAAGTTATTTATCCATACTAACTCACTGAATGCTACACTGTGAGATATTGCTATTACTATACTTATTCATTCAAGAAATATTTATTATCTTCAATATTTTGGGCATGTGCTAGGTAGGTATTGGAGATACTCCAAGGAACAAGCCAGATAAATTGCTAGTTCTAATGAGCCTTCCACCATATTAGATTTTACAGATGGGATAACTGAAACTAGAAATATTATAAGACTTCCTAAAGATCTCACTGATAGTAAGAGGTAGGGCTGGGATTTGGAGACAGGTGACCTCAGAATCCACCCTCCTAGCCTCTGCACCTTGCTGCCTCTCTTCTGCAGTCCCACAGTGTCCTGGCATAAGGTCACTCTTCAGTCTTGACTTCACTGGACTCTCTTTGGAACTGGACACTATTGGCCACTCCTTTCTTTTTCTATATGTTATTCTGCTGCAGGTCACATGACATCACTGTCTCCCTGTTTTCCTCCTATCTCTCTGGTTGTTCCTCCTTCTCTGCTACTTGGCTTCTGATAATGGCTTTCCAGAATTTCTGCCTCACCCCTCTTTCCTTCTCATTCTTTATAATCTTATCTCTTTGCCCAGTTACCTTCCAAGTTAATACCTATGCATTTGTTTGATCTCAGCTCAAATGCTGCTCCTCTGTGAGGCTTTTCCTAATTTCCTGAAACTAAATCTGGCTCTCCTGTTCTATATCCCCACAAGGCTTGTTACTTTTTCTTAAAGCACTTTTCAGAGTCTGTAATGATAAATTTGTATGTCTGTCCCCTCCACTAGTCTGTAGCACTGGTGCCTTGTCCATTTTTGCATCTCTATCAATTAGCACCATATGTGCCACCTTGTAGGAGCTCAGTAAATATGTCTTTTTTTTGAGATGGAATTTTGCTCTTTTCACTCAGGCTGGAGTGCAATGGTGTGATCTTGGCTCACTACAACCTCTGCCTCCCGGGTTCAAGTGATTCTCCTACCTCAATCTCCCGAATATCTAGGATTACAAACGTACACCACCACATCCAGCTAATTTTTTTATTATTAGTAGAGATGGGGTTTCATCATGTTGGCTAAGCTGGTCTTGAACCCTTGACTTCAGGAGATCCATCTGCCTTGGCCTCCCAAAACGCTGGGATTACAGGCATTAGCCACCATGCCCAGCCTAGTAAATATGTCTTAAGAGAATGAGCATTGTACATTCTATCATGGATTCAAGTACTGCCTATATTAGTGTTTCTCAAAGTATGTTGTACAGATGTCTGGACCAGGTTAATTTACAACGGCAGATTCCCAGGCTCCACATGAGATCTACTGAATCAGAGTCTCTGAAAATAGGGCACAGAAATCTTATTTCTTAAAAATGTTTCCCATGCATGCAACCATCTGGTATTTATCCATATTTGATAGTCATCTTTGAACTCACATCATCCACTGACCTCACATCAAACTGGGTTTACTGGTCTAATAAATTCTACTTCCTATACATTTACCTATTATTTTTCTTCTCATCTTTGAACCATCTCTATGCAGCTAGCTCTCATGTGGCTTCCTTTCTTTCAGTCTCCTCCCTGAAACCCTCCTATACTACTTTATGGCCCAACATACCTTCAGAGTGATTTTTTTTCCCCAAAATGTAAAATACAGTCATGTAATTTCTTTGCCTAAAATGCTGTAGCAATTTTCCCAAACCACGGTTCTCTCTCTTTCTCTCTCTCTCTTTTTTTAAGACAAAGTCTTGCTCTGTCATCAGCCTGGAGTGCAGTGGCGTGATCTTGGCTCACGGCAGCCTTCACCTCTGGAGTTCAAATGATACTCCTGCCTCAGCCTCCTGAGTAGCTGGGACTACAGGCATGCACCACCATGCCCAGCTAATTTTTGTATTTTTAGTAGAGACAGGGTTTCACTATGTTGGCCAGGATGGTCAATCTTCTAACCTTGTAATCCACCCGCCTCAGCCTCTCAAAGTGCTGGGATTACAGGTGTGAGCCACTGTGCCTGGCACAAACCTTGGTTCTCTAACAAAGAGAATGGTAGCATCAAGGGAGAGAACATTTCAAGCTGGGAGTGGTCAACTAAACCTTTGCTTACTGAGAGTCCAAATAAGACAAACTTTGAAAACAGCCCATTGGTTTCAGTAGACTGGGAGTAATGGAATCCAGATTATGGATTATGGAAAGCCCTATATGGCATGTAGATTTGTTGCCCGTAGCTGGTTGGACCCCAGCTGAAGCAGTGGCAAAGCCGTCTTGGCTTTTACTACTCAGAGTTATCAGACTATCCCAGGTCATAGGGATCGGTCAATCCTGTTCTCAGTGCTCACCCCATATGTTGCAGAGGACAACTCATCATCCTTAGTATACTTTTTCATTTGTCTTTCAATAAACTGCTCTTGCACTGTCACGTTCTTTTAGTCTCTATTTATAGCTCCTTTCCTTCTCCCTGTTCTCTTAACATGGACATGCTCCAGAACTCAGTTCTTAATCATCTCTTATTTATTTTTACATGTATCCCCTTGATGATCTCATCTAGTCTCATAGCTGAAAATATCACTGACATGCTGACAATTCCCATGTTCCCATATTTATATTCTAGCTCATAATTTTTTCCTAAACATCAAGTTCCTAAATCCAACTCCCTATTTGAGATGTCTACTTTGATGTCTAATAGTCATGATAACATTAATGTATCCCAAACAGAATGCACAGTTCTATCTTAACATCTACTTTCAAATCTACTCTTTCTACAGAGGTTTCCATTTGAGTTGGAAACTTCTAATTGCTCAGAGTAAAAAGAAATCATCCTTGACCACTCTTTCTCTGAGCACATTGAAATCGTCAAAATATGCTTTTGACTCTACTCCTCAAAGTATCTCCAAACCCAGTGATTTCTGACCACCTCCGCTGATACCACCCTGGTCCAAGTTGCCTTCATTTCTCTCCTAGGTCACTGCAGGTACCTTCTTACTGTTTTTCCTGCATATATCATGGTTTTCTGAAGATTCCTCTCAATACATTGGTGAGAGTGGTCCTTTAAAGATGCAAGTTCAATTGTGTCATTTCTCTGCATGGCTTTCCACTTAACTTATGATAAAACCCAAGATTCTTACAGGACCTTCAGGGCCCATGTGGTTTAGTTCCTAGTCACTTCTCTGCCCTCATCTGTAATAGATTCCTCCTGATCACTCTGTACTGGTATGACTGGCTGAATAATGTATCCCAAAGATGTCCATGTCCAAATCCCTGGGACCTGTGAATGCGACCTTATGTAACAAAATGAATTTTTCAGATGATGTACTAGTCCATTCTCATATTGTTATAAAGCAGTAACTAAAACTCAGTAATTTATAAAGAAAAGAGGTTTAATTGGCTAGGGTTCTGAAGGCTGTACAGAAAGCATGATGCTAGCATCTACTTGACATCCAGGGAGGCTTCAGGCAACTTACAATCATGGCAGAAGATGAAAGGGAAGTAGGCACATCTTATATGGCTGGAGCAGGAGCAAGAGTGAGAAGAGGGAAATACCATACACTTTTAAACAACCAGATCTCATAAGAACTCACTATTGTGATGACATCACCAAGGTGGATGGTGTTAAACCATGAGAAACTGTCCCCATGATCCAATCACTTACCATCAGGCCCCATCTCCAACATTGCAGATTACAATTAGACATGAGATTCTGGCAGGGACACAGATCCAACCCATACCAGATGGGATTAAGTTAAAGATTTTGAGTAGGGATATCATTCTGAATTATTTGAGTGGACATCTTACTAAGTTTGGACTGCTATAATCCAATCCTATAGACGGGGTGGCTTAAACAACAGAAATTAATTTCTTATAGTTCCAATGGCTGGGAAGTCCAAGATCAAGGCGCCAGCAGATTTGATCTTTGGTAAAGACACTATTCCGGGTGTGCAGATGACTGTTTTTTTTTTTGTTGTTGTTCTATCCTCACACTGCAGAAAAGTAAAGATTATCTCTCTTGTTTCTTTTTATAAGGGCACTAATCCCCTTCAAGAGGGCTGAATCCTCATGACTCAGTTGTCCTCAAAGGTTCCACTTTTAAATACTGTAACATTGGGGAATTTAAGAGTCAACATATGGATTCTGGGGGTGGGGGAGACACAAACATTCAGTTTATTTTATTTATTTATTTATTATTTATTTTGAGACAGAGTCTCACTCTGTTGCCCAGGCTGGAGTGCAGTGGCATGATCTTGACTTACCACAACCTCTGCCTCTCGGGTTCAAGTGATTCTCCTGCCTCACCCTCCAGAGTAGCTGGGACTACAGGTACATGCCACCATGCCTGGATAATTGTTGTATTTTTAGTAGAGACAGAGTTTCACTATGTTGGCCAGGCTGGACTCGAATTCCTGACCTTGTGATCCATCCATCTCAGCCTTTCAAAGTGCTGGGATTACAGGCATGAGCCACCACCATGCCCTGCCAAACATTCAGTTTATAATAGTGGGCCTGAAGTACTCACAAGTTTCCTTATAAGAGGGATGCAGGAGTATCAGATTGTGTAGAAAGAGATGTGACAATGGAAGCAAGAGATTGGAAAGTGACTTGGTAAAGTTACTAACTTGGCAAACCTCAGTTTTATCATCTACAACATGGCAAGTACAGTACCCACATCATAGGGTCATTCTGAAGGTAAAGTGCCTTGTGTATTTGTGTTTTGAATCAATACATAAAAGTTTCTATTTAAATTCATAAATTTTATCTTATTTATTTTAGACCCATTTTTTTTCTCAGTCTGGGAAAAAAAAGGCAAAATCTATCAAAATATTCTAAAATTCAAGGGATATTTATATTTGTTTCTAGGTGTTCATTGAGATCATTGACAACATTATGAGAAATAGCAAGACCGGATACAAAACCTCAGAGACCTCCTTCCAGGTGAATTCTTATCCATATTTGACATTATTCAGCCATCTACAAATCCAGTTACATTGGGCATGCAGTATGGCCTTGGTTCACGTAGTATGTTTACCCTTGGATCATGTAGAAAAACTTTTAAACTGTTTTGCTAAAATCCTGGTATGTGGTATCTATGACAACTCCTTAAACTGATGGTTAGTTGGGCAATTCCTTTCCTTAGTGAACCCACCGGGAGCCTATGGGATGTCTTGAGTACCTCTTTCTTTCCTAAGTATTAGCAAGCCATAAACCATTTTAGAATTTATATATATATATAAAGTTCATTCTTTCATTCTTTGGTATTTTCTACAGATTATCTTTTGGAAGAGAGAGGCATTTTTCCCCAAGTCTTAATATTTTTTTCATTTCTCTGATTTCTCATGGGGAATGTATTTGGGTCCCTGATTGCACCTGCACATTCCTTTTGTATCCTGAGATATAATATATCTTGGTCTGAAAGTTTGATATCATCTACTATGACCAAGTACTTTACTTTCCTCTGTATCTTGGGATTCAGTTCCCTCTTAACAATGTTAGTCCTTTCTACACAGTTTGAAGATCATTTCAGAAGTTGTTAACATTGCCAGATGGTTTTGTACTTTCAATTGTTTTTAAGGCATCAGTTTCTATACAAAATTGGAAGTATTGTCTGGCAATGTGATTACCAGACTCAATTTCACTTAGACAAATTTTGTGTTTTCCCTGTAAATTACGTATTTTTTTTCATTAGGGTTCATACATTTACATTTTTCTCCGTTGACTTAATTTAAAAAACACAATGTGGAAATCTTCATTTCACTTAACTTTTGAATCATTCCTATGATAAGGGTGACTTGGGATTGTTAGTATATAATACTGGAGCCTAAATTAGTTCTTGTACTTTAAGATATTCGTTTTCTTAGTAAGTGAAAATGTAAAATGTGTACCTGGCACAATTTCCCAAGGGAAAAACTCACGGAAATGTGTTAATACTCCCTTTTTTCAGCTCCAGAAATAGCTGCTATGTGCTCTTTCATCTTGTGTGTGAAATACCAAACCTTCCCCTGATGTCATCTCCAAGGACATCAACTCTGTCTATTGAACTAATTTTATAACAAGACTGCTTAATTTTTTACTAAACAGGGGAACAACAGAAAAACAAGGACAGAAAGTGAGAAATTCTCATTAATCAGTTCACTCCAAAATTAGTGTTAAGAAGCCATATTTGGCATATTTAATTTTTATTACCAGTAAATGGTAGGCATTATTTTTCTATTTTTTGATTTATATAGAGATACTCAGCTATACAAGAATAACTAGGTGGGTGTCTTTCACTCTATGGAAGAAAAACTTCTAGAAAATAAACTCTTAAAAAAATACTGATTTACATGATCAATTTTAAAATGCTAACATTTTAAACAGGATCTACATTTCTGTCTTGTCCTTCTGACTGGGGAGGGTAAAATGGGGCTATCTTGAGTAGTAATGGTTGTAATTACTAGCCCTGGGCATCTTCTCATGTTTCAGGGACTGGACAAAGCACAGGGTCCCATTACATTCAGTCTTTGTGGCAGCACCATAAAGAAGATGCTATATTTATCGTCATTTTGTAGAAGCAGCAGCATAGGATCAGAGAGGTTAATAGAATTGCCCAGCTCAGACAGTTATCAACTGATAAAGTCTGAATTTTAAAAGAAGTGTCTGACTTCAGATACCTGCTCTTAAGTGCTATGTAAAACATTTTTCTGACTTTTGCTACCGTGAAAGACATCCCTCGAACTTCATTTCCCTGGCAGGTGGTGATTCCTGTGTTTGTCCTGGGGGTCTCTAAGATGTGCCCCATCGATGCTCATTCATAACTCTACCATTAGCCCTGGGAAACTTCCATTTCTCCACTTTTACTCAGTTTTGTCT
Source organism: Plecturocebus donacophilus (assembly GCA_004027715.1). Lineage (NCBI taxonomy): Eukaryota > Metazoa > Chordata > Mammalia > Primates > Pitheciidae > Plecturocebus > Plecturocebus donacophilus. Next base: position 7,747 of record PVKP010037166.1, on the reverse strand, counting down.
CAGTGATGACTGTTAGCAAGGTCTAGTCTGTCTTCAGAATCTTCTGAAGAAGCCTCTTCCTGCCTCCCTCTGCTGGAGGGAGGATGAAAACATGCCATGGGGGTTATTTCCTAACATCTCCCAAAGGTTCAAGCTGTCTGTCCTGCCTGATGGTGCTGCCCTCTCCACCCAGAGTCATGAGGGTTCTGGGCTCTATCACCACCTATGCAGATGATATGCTTTGACTATGTCCCCACCCAAATCTCATCTCTAATTGTAGCTTCTGTAATTCCCATGTGTTATGGGAGGAACCTGCTGGGAGATAATTGAATCATGCAGGCAGTCTTTCCCATGCTATTCATGTGACAGTGAGTAAGTCTCATGAGATCTGATAGTTTTACAAAGGGAAGTTCCTTTATACAAGGTCTTCTTGACTGCTGCCATATAGACATGTCTTGCTTCCCCTTTGCATTCTGCCATGATTATGAGGCCTCCCCAGACATGTGGAACTGTGAGCCAATTAAACCTCTTTCTTTTATGAATTACTGAGTCTCAGTTATGTCTTTATTAGCAGCGTGAGAATGAACTAATATGGCGGGGAAAAGGGAATGGCTGTTTCATGAGAGCAGCAAGTATGCTGGATCCTTCAGGGGCCAGGCCTTCCAGTCTCTTCCTTTGCCCGCACGCCTGCCAGAAAATGCAATAATACCTCATGTGCTCTTTTTTTTCTTTTTTAACTTAGAATGGAATGCCTTTTCTCCCTCCAATTCTCCTTTACTTGGTAAACTCCTTTACTTGGTAAGGTTTTCTTCACTGTTTAAGACCCAAGTCAGGGACCACTATGTCTCAGAACACTTCCACAATGATTTTCCCAACTTATAGGGGTTGGGTGCCCTTCGCTGTGCTTCCATAATGACTTTTCCTTGTCTCTAATGCTGCTCTGACACAGTGTATTTTGAATATTGTGTGTGTGTGTGTGTGTGTGTGTGTGTATATAGCTGTTTACTGCACTAGACAATTGAATGCATTATACAATCTAAGCACAGATTGTTATCCATCTTTGTGTCCTAGCACAGTGCCAGACAAGTAGCATTAGGTCAATAAGCACTAAATAATAAATAATAAATCACTCCTATATTTCTAGCTAGAATAACTGGGAAGATTGATGACAAAATAAGTCTTTAAGTTTTCCTTGACCTTGTCCCAGTTCCTGACTTTTTTTTTTTCTTATCTGGACCCCTGAAACAACCTCTAAAGTCTTTTTTTAAAATCACGGTTAAGTGCATATAATTTTAATTTACTATTTTAGCCATTTTTAAGTGTACAAAGCTTTTCAACTCTTTACCTGTGCTCCTGACTTCAGAAAGTCCCCCTCAAAGCCACCTTTCATTTGATCACTCAAGTGAATGAAAACCAGGTTATTCAGCTATTTAAAATCCTTCACTGACTCTTCTTTACCTATTGAACATCATTAAGTCAATACTTTCAAAAATGTCATTTCAAGTCCATGTTTGCAACTCCTCAAACTCAGGCAAGTGTATGACGACAATAGGCTTGCAGGAAGTTTGTGTGGGACTGCCGTGAATAATTATCACTGTTTATAGGTCATTTTGACTGGGATGTCTAGTCATGACATTAAGTCCAGTCCGTCCCAAATGAACACAGCATCTCCCAACAAATTGACTTCTCTTCCCAGCTTCTTCCACGTTCTGTTTTTCTAGGTTAGAAACTTGAAAGTCATTTTTGATTCTCCTATACCATTATCTTCTAATAACCTGGCTCTCAAGTTGTGTTTCTTCTCCCTTTGAAATAATTTTTACAGCTTGCTTCTAATCCCTGCCACTTTGTAGCTTTGTTATCTTGGGTGAGTTACTTAACCCCTTGGTACCTAAGCTTCCTCATGTGTAGAATGAGATAAAAAATATGTTTTTTTTTCTCTTTCTTGGAAATCTTCCCCTATCTTCTAGGCAGGGTTGTTGTGAAAATGAGTTAATACATTTAAGACACTTGGCCGGGTGCAGTGCCTTACGACTGTAATCCCAGCACGTTGGGAGGCTGAGGTAGGTAGACCAAAAGGTCAGGAGATTGAGACCATCCTGGCCAACATGGTGGAACGCTGTCTGTACTAACATACAAAGAATTAGCTGGGCATGGTGGTGCACACCTGCAGTCCCAGCTATTTGGGATGCTGAGGCAGGGTAATTGCTTGAACCTGGGAGGTGGAGGTTACAGTGAGCCAAGATCACACCACTGCACTTCAGCCTGGTGACAGAGCAAGACTCTATCTCAATTAAAAAAAAAAAAAAACATTTAAAACAGTACCTGGCATTTATTGAGTGCTGAATAAATGTTAGACATGATTGTTACTATTATTACTTCCAATATCATGACATCAATATGCAATTATTATGATGTTCTCCAAGCTATCTCCTTATCCATCACCTATTTTTCTTGAATGAACCTTCTAATCATTCTTCTAAAGCCACTTGAATCACATTTTTCTGCTGAAGAATGTGTAAGGACTTCACGCTACTTATTTAATTGAGCCTCAAGTTTCTGCCTGATTTTTTCCCAGATTGTGGACTTTCCTTTCCTTTCATTCATTCAGGCAGCAAACATGAGCCAAGCTCTGTGCTAAGCAATAGTGATATGATGATGGATAAGACATTGTTTCTGCCCTGAGGGAAATTATAATCCTTGTATTAGACAGCTACCGAATAGTGTGCTGATAGAAGCCCACAAGGCTTCATGGAAGACATAGGAGGAACACCTAGCCCAAACTGAACTCAAGACATAGAAAGGAATTGGGCAAAGACAAAAGGTGGGTGAGCTGGCAGATGGGAGGTTGAGGAGTGATTCAGAGAAGAGCATGCCAGGTAGGAGGAACAGCTTATACACTGAGAAGTACAAACACAAAGGTACTTTATATAAAAGCATAGGGTTGTGTGAGAAACATGGTGCACTCAGAGAATGTCAGATAAATCAGTGGCTGGGGGTGGGGGCAGGAGGAGAATGCAGAGTGGAGAAGGGTAAGAGATGAGGCTGCAGAGGTGAGTGAAAACTACACTATCATAAGCCTCATGTTGCACTTTCTCTAGAGTCAAGAGGAGAGTCATGGAGCAGTTTTAAGCAGAGAAGTTAGTTTCATGGTTAATTTGGTATTAGGAGGGTCATTCTGTAGAGGAAGAGCCGGCTAAGAGTGGAGGCAGGAAGAGACATTAGGAAGTTGTTACAGGAAAAGAGGTGAGCTCTGATGAGGTCTTGAGTGAAGGTGTAGGCTGTGGGGTTTGAGGAGAAGTGGACAGAGTTGAGTTTTGACCTAGTGAGAGCTGTAGCTCTGAATGGATTAGTGGGAGATGTGGAAAGACTATTGAAAGCAGCAAGAGTAGCCTTGGTCAGTCTCACTTTGGAGTAAACCCACGCCTCTTCAATATTCTTTTCTCTGTGACTCTCACCTGCTGAGCCTATGGCCCAGTCAAAGTGTTCCCATTCTTTAAGTCTCTCCACCTTCACGAAATGTGCCAAGACCTATATGAAGTCATTATGCACTGAGTTCTGCTTTCTTTCATTTCCATCACCCACGTCCCATAATTTAGCTCTTAATTATATCTTATCCATTTGTTATCTGATAGATTTGTATTGAAATTGTCTTGACAGTTATATTATAAGATCCTTAAGGGTAGTAGCCACATCTTAATCTTCTTACAATTGTCAAGGGCAACACATCATTGGATGTGCCAGGCCAGCTCTTCTCAAACCTTCTTTCTCTTCTGTGATGTGCATGAAGGGTGATGTTCACGTATCCCTCAAGCAAAATCTGAGTGTCACTGTAACTCCCCCCATTCTATCCCACTAAGAAAGCAAATGAGAATGATTGCATGGATTTTAGAGATAATTTAAAACATGATCAAATTCACAAAGAGGAAAGTAAAATCATGCATTAACTTCAGTAGATTAGTAATGGCACTATTGATGATAACAAATTACCTCTTAGCAGGTGTGCAATGATGCCAATGTTGAAAGCCGCAGACAGTAAGTTCCTGAGGGCAAGGATCACATCTTCCTCATGATTACACACCCAGCACAGCACACACCTGCCAGAGAAGTAACCAGAAGGTCAGAGCTCAGCAATAACAACTATGGTGGAGGCGCACGTGAAGAAACATGGCATAAGTGCTGCTGTGTTGTATTCAAGGTCTCAGGAAAACAAAACAAAACAAAACACACCTCTTTAACTTTTAAACAATATTTCTAGAAAATGTGACATTTATGGGAATCTGATGTTGTAGCTAGCAGAATTTATTTCTTATGAATTTATTTCAAGTCGGGGAGAATTTTCCTCACTGGGAGTAAGACAGCAGTGAGGACTACATGATGATTACCATGTCTATGAGGGCAACCGTGTTTCTATTATGTCTTAGAGAGCGGGAGAAAAACCAGCTTTTTCTGGTGTAAAAGAAAAGCAGTCTGAAATAGAGAGCATAGGGAAAGAGACCCACGGTCATTTCTGAGCTTATCAAGACTTAGATTTCAGTGATAATTTTTTACATAGTTGGTATATATTCAGCAGTTTTATAGGAAGAAATGCTCTTGGGCTATTTTGCCTGTCTGTCCTTGTACATATGAGTGCAGCTTGTACTCTATCTGTGACACCAACAGATTGAGTACAGAGGTAATCTGAAAGGATGCCTAAGAGGAAAATGTCTAACACCAGCTCAGTGGAGAGAGGGCGGGCAGACTGTTTCAGAAGCCCTGATTAGGAGATCCATAAAACAAAGAGAGTGTAAGTTGTTGGCTTCTAGCATGCAGGTCACACAGGTCAGACCCTCCCAGGAAATGCTATAAGCTCCTGCCTGAACACCTCTAAGGATGCGGAGCTCAGTTTCTGAGAAATCAATAGCAGGTAGTTAAAGTCATGGAGCTTAACTACCCACAGTAGTTTTCTGGTCTAAAATATCTTAAGAGGACCAAGCATATTTTAAGATGCTGCTATTTTAATGGCAAATGATACTTTAATACATATAACAGAAAAAATGGTACGATATACTGAAGGAGGATAAGATCCTGATGCCTCTGACCTTGAAGAATGTTGGGGAGGTGGAGTCTGCTTAGTGGTAATTCACAAGAGTTGAAGTTAGGTGTGATAAGTGTTCTCAAAGTATCTAGGTGTTTATATGTTTCAGTGCCCTATTTGGTAATACACCTCATTTTCACATACATTCTTCCATTTATCTCATTCATGACCATCTGTAGAGATATTGCATATTTCACACAGGAGGAAATTGAAGCCCAGAGAGTTAAGTGATTTGCCTAGAGTCTCTTGAGGGAAGAGATTGAATTGAGAAGAGCTCTCTGGACTCTGGACATTCCAGCGAACAAAGGGTGGATCTCTGTCATGTTGAATATACAGTTGGTATTTATTAGGTAAGCTAAGATGAGGGGGTTCCATCTAGACTTATCACTGTACAGCATTACTTCTTAATTGTTTTCTACTGTGTATCAGTACTTGGAAGTGATAGTGAGGAAACTAGGAATTGGAGATAGAAGAAATGATGGTTTTTTTCAGCCATGTGTTGGTGTGAGCCATGTGTTGGCATGATCAGGAAACAGTTTGTGATTATGTGGCAGAACAGAAGAGTTGGAAATTTCCCAAACTCTAACCAAGGCAATCTAGAAATAATCTCGAAGAGGCCAGACAAAAATGTGTTTAATTTAGTAAGAAGAAATATAATCGATTTTATTATAACTGATTTGGAGAAACTGTGTGAATGGGTCAGTTTTCAAGGCATTTTAAACTGTGTGGTTAGAACCATTTCATTATAATTGGTTTCATTTGCAACCTTATGCATGATTTTATGCATTTAAAACTATTATTCTAAGCAGAGATTTATGGGCTTTGTCAGACTGCCAAAGAGGTAGGTGGCAAACAAAGTTAATAATTCCAGGCTCTATAACGTAAAAAGGGATGTCAAAAGGCCAGAACTTAGTAGCCATGCTCATCCAAGCCCTGCTTAGAAGAAAGGGTGCCCCATGGTGCCAGTGTGAGTCCCATGTATGCCTGGTAGAGTCCTGCCCATTGCGGAGATGGCTGTGATGAGACAACAGATGTCACAAAACATAAAAGTATAATGTACCATGGTTCCTTCAATCTGTTCAAACTAAGGAACAGCCTAGAATATAGTTTTCTATGTACCTTTCATTTGGAGATCATGCTCAGGCAGATGTAAATGTCTACCACCTGCTGGTTACATTGCCAATGTGAATGAATAAGTTGACATTCTAGTTTCTGTACATCCATCTACGTGAGTCTGCAAAACTGAGGATGAGCTCTTGTGCTGTTGGGGAATTAATCAGAATTTACTGCTGTTTTGGAAGTGATCAGTCAACCAACCAGCCTTCTGAGTAAGGAGAACTGCCTCCACTGCAAGCCACAATGCAATTTCTACAAAGAAATTGCTGGAAGTTATCTTTTGCTGTTTTTAATAATAAAATATATGTTAACATTTATAATAGAAAGAGATTACTTTTCGTCCTTTCATTGGTTTCCAGGTGGCGGATTCTACACAACCACAAACCCAAGACATTGCTGTTTCATGGCTACATCTACCTAAATGTTGGACCAGGTGCCTTGACAACCCAATGTAAGAAGCAGTGACCAGCATCACACAGTCAGGGTAGCAGAAGCATCGAGGAGTAGGCACAAGCCGTGATGCAAAGAACAATCATGAAGAAGGCAGTGGGAAGTGGTGGAGAAGCTATAGCTTGGCATGAAGCACTGCCGTAAAAGCTGAGGCTCCAGATAGTTCTGTAAGCAGAAAAGATAGGTAAGCAAGTTCATCCATAAACAATAGGACACATTTCTGGCACTAAGGGAGCACACAGTGTAGTTGTGTTACTATAAATATTGTAGTGTTATGCTCAGTAGGAATTAAAATCTGCAATAGTTTATGTTTCTTTCAAATTACTTGCAACAATTTCCCCAAATTATGACCACTTTTGTCCTGGTAGAGTTTCTGGCACATGGGAGGCACTTGGCTGGTTTGGCAGAACTGTAGCACGGTGCTTCCTGCTTTATTTCTCCAAGCCCTCTACTCACCCACAATCCTATGTGTGCCAAAAGAATGTTCCTGATGGGAATGACTTTCATGTGTACAAATGTGGTTTCAACACAAAGTCTTCTGTGTTCATTTTAGTTTTTCTCAGTTGTAAGGCACAGAGACGTGAACATGGCACCTAAGTGAGAGGAGTTTTAATCAGGCTACATAGGGAAACACAATTTCACAGCAAGGCACTAAAGAGGTGAAATGTCATGCACAGCTGTTTGGGGTGCTGCAGTAACTGCATCAGAATTGGGCATCCACAGCTCTCTGCTCTCTTTTCTGCTTACAGAACTATTTGGAGCCTCAGCTTTTATGGCAGTGTTTCATGCCAAGCTACAGCTTCTCCACCACTTCCCACTGCCTTCTTCACGACTGTTCTTTGCATCACGGCTTGTGCCTACTCCTCGGAGCTTCTGCTACCCGGCTTCTGCCTCCACTGAGGTTTCCCTAGAGAGAATGTTTAATTGTATGGGGTTGACACTCCCAGTGCAGAAGGCCTCTGAGAGATTCTCAGGCTAACCCATCTCGTAAGCTGCTGATCGCAGTCACTGATTCAGACTCCAGGCCCTGATCCCATTTGCTTGGGGCCAAGATAATGAGGTCATATAACACAAAATATGAAACTCGTGGGCAAGAAAGTACTGCTGACTGCTTGGAGGCTGGTGGTG
>PVKP010037165.1:0-21876 GCA_004027715.1 Plecturocebus donacophilus | reverse complement strand
AAATTATTAAAAAAAAAAAAAAAAAAGAAACTATGTCACACAGTTAAAGTGGAATGACTATATTCTAAATATATTTTCTACATTATATATACATCATTAAATAAATTGAATATCGTATTTGATTATTTTAACCACAGCCCTAAAAGTATATATAGTAGTCCCCCCTTCTCCTCAGGGATACATCCCAAGGTCCCCAGTGAACGCCTGAAACCTCAGACAGTACCAAACCCTTTCTCAATCTAATAACCAAGAGGGCTACCAAATGCCTCAGAGGCCAGGAGCATGTACAGCATGAAGATGCTGGACAAAGTGATGCTTTGCGTCCCAGGTGCAACCGAGCAGGATAGCACGAGATTTCATCATGCTCCTCAGAACAGGGCGTAATTTAAAACTTATGAATTGTTTTTCCTGCTATTTTCCATTTAATATTTTTGGACTTCAGTGGACTATGGGTAACTGAAACCGAAGAAACTGAAACTGCAGATAAGGGGGAGCTACTGTATTGGGAAAGAAATTTTCTAGGCAGCGGAAGATGGATCATCTCTTTGGAAACACAAAAAAATTACCTTACACTCAGGAATATATACAGCTACATGTTTTTTGTTTGTTTGTTTGAGATGGAGTTTTGCTCTTGTTGCCCAAGCTGGAGTACAGTGGCATAATCTCGGCTCATTGCAGCCTCTGCCTCCCGCATTCAAGCGATTCTCCTGTCTCAGCCTCCCAAGTATCTGGGACTACAGGCGTGCACCACCAAGCCCAGCTAATTTTTGTATTTTTAGTAGATACAGGGTTTCACTATGTTGGCCAGGATGGTCTCGATCTCTTGATGTCGTGATCCACCTGCCTCAGCCTCCCACGATGTTGGGATTACAGGCGTGAGCCCCCGTGCCCAGCCTCAGCGATGTGTTTTTACAACAGTAGATTAAATAGTTTAAGGTGGGTACAGTGGCTCATGTCTGTAATTCCAGTACTTTGGAAGGCCAAGGCAGGAGGATCATTTGAGGCCAGGAGTTTGAGACCAGCCTGGGCAACACAGCAAAACCCTGTCTCAATAAAACATTTAAAAATTAGCCAGGTCTAATGGTGTGCATTTGTAGTCCCAGCTACTTGGAAGGCTCAGGTGGGAGGGTCACTTGAGGTTGCAGGAAGTCATGATGGTACCACTGCACTCCATCCTGGGTGACAGAGCAAGACCCTGCCTCTTAAAAAACAAAACAAAACAAAAAATAGTGAAGGCTTTGGAGGATACAAAAAAAGGCACAGCAAGGAAAATATTTTGGTATCTTAGTGTAGAAAAAAAAAGCACAAATGAAAATATTACAGTGCAATTAAGTAATTTTTTGAAAACTGAATAAAAACAGTAAGATTTTGACTATGGTATCAAGAAGAGAAGAAAAGAAAAACCTAAAATATGGACAGGAATACAGACACTTCAGCAACAGTCAATGTCCTCTGCAGACAGTACATACAATAGTATTTACAAGGTGGGCTTACTCTATAACAGTCTTCCAACCAGGAGTCTCTCAAAATTATTTACAAAACTTTACAACTTGGCCAGGCACGGTGGCTCCAGTCTGTAATCCCAGCACTTTGGGAGGCCGAGGTGGGTGCATTACCTGAGGTCAGGAGTTTGAGACCAGCCTGGAGAAACCCCGTCTCTACTAAAAATATAAAATTAGCCAGGCATGGTGGTACATGCCTGTAATCCCAGCTACTTGGGAGGCTGAGGCAGGAGAATCACTTGAACCTGGAAGGTGCAGGTTGCGGTGAGCCGAGATTGCACCATTGCACTCCAGCCTGGGCAACAAGAGCAAAACTTCATCAAAAAAAGAAAAGAAACAAACAAACTTTACAACTTACTACTGTAAGGGGGAGATACACAACCAATAAGTCTAATTAGGATTCTGACCATTTCTTATGTGCAAAAGCATATCAACTAACCCATCTGCTGGGTATAGCTCATCCTCATCTGGGATCTGGGGGCACAATTTACTCTCCCAGCATACCCTCCTCCCCTACCCTGACAATGAAACTGTGTTTCACAAGGATTCAGATCCTGGGAGGGATCCTAATTACCAAGGCTGTTAAGCTTTTCAATATGCAACCATCAGAGAAGGCCCTCACTAGATGGGCAGGGGCTCGGCGTCATGATAACAGAATTCCTATTTTCCCATGGAAAGGAATTACTTTAAAAAAAAAAAAAAAACCATTTGCTGGTGAAAGGGAGGAGAGGGAGGAAGTGACGCTAAGCAAGTGTATTGCAGGGGTGGCAGATGAAGCGGGTCTTGTGGGTCTCAGGATGGTCTTTGGAACAGAAATTACAAAAACTAATTTGAAACCCAGAGGCAGTGAAGAAAAGGCATGGAAACCAAATGAAATACCATTTGATCTTTGGCCTCTCTGATCTGAAACTGGGCTGGGCCTCCAGCTGAGTTCACTGAGGCCACTGAACAGCTGTCCAGCGATAACCACTTTCATAGTTGTCAGCAACATTTGCTTCAAGCCAGTACCAGGGTTGTTCCTACTCTGCAGACATGGAAAAAAGAGTCTATGTTTCCCTTCATTTCTTCCCCTGCCTGAGCTATCCTAAATTAGGAAATCATCTGGATTTGTAAAAATAATCACTTCTTGGCATGTTCACAGAGTCTGCTGAAATGTTATTTCAGAAAAGAGACTTTGAATGCCTGGAGGTCACCATAGGAAATGAATCTGGCAATTTGAAAGTGCACCTGCTGGAGTTCTAGGCCATCTCAGTATTCAAATAATTTATCCATCTTTCCAAACATCTTTTGTGTCTTTTATTTTGTTTAAAAAAAGTTCTACGTTATTACACTTAGTATGAATCAGAAAACAGCCCTGCTTCTTTAGATGTGGACTCTGGGTTTTTTTCTCCTGCATTTTTTCATTATTCAGCAAACACTCATTTAGAGTCCGCCTTAGACACAGAGCTCTGCTAAGCATGTATGCATCTTGCTTAGGACAGCTTTGGCTGCAAGTAGCAGAAAATGAGACTTGAGCTGGATTAAACAACACAGAAATGTGTCTCGCAAGGTAAGAAATGCAGAAGTAGCTCTAGTGTTGGCTGATGCCGAGGTTCAGCAAAGTCATCAAGTATCCCTCATTCTTTCCATCTCATTACTAGTTTCCTACTGCTGCTATAACAGATTCCCACATACCTTAAAATAATGCAAAGTTATTATCTTATAGGTCCAGAGGTCAGATGTCTGATGCGGGTCTCCTTGGGTTAAAATCAATGTGTCAGAAAGGCTGCCTTTCTTTCTGGAGGCTCCAGGAGAATCTATTTCAGCTTCTAGAGGGTGTCCACACTTCCTGGCTAGTGGCCCCTTCCATCTTCTAAGCCAGCAGTGACTGCACAAGTCACTCTCATATCACACCACTCTGACACTGACTCTCTTGCTCCCTCTACCATGTTTAAGAACTCCAGTGGATACATTGGGCCCATCAGATAATCCAAAACTCTCTCTCCATCTCAAGGCCATACCCCTAGTCACATCTGTGAAGTCTCTTGCCACGTAAAGTAACACATCTTCAGGTTACAGGGACTAGGACGGGGATATCTCTAGGGGGGCTGTAATTCTGCCTATCTTAATCTCTGTGCTCTTCCAGGCTCAATGAGGGCTTTGCCCTCAGGCTGGCTCCTCTCATGATCATAAGATACTAATTAGAGAAGTTTCAAGTGCCACATCCAGACAACTTTCTAGAGGAAGAAAAAGGTGAGCCATCTCTTTCTGGCCTCTTTCTTTCTAGGGAGAAAACTTTTGCCAGAGGCCCTAGAGCAGATTTTCCTTCATGTTTAATTGGCTGAGATAGGTCACCTGCCCATTATCAATTCAATTTTTGACAAGGAGAATAGGTTCACTGTGACTGGCATAGGCTAAGAATTTGGGATGGATGTTGGAGAGTCAGCTATCATATTCACTATAATGCAGCAAATACTAAGAAGGGCAGAAAGTTACTATTTACAGAATACTTATAACTAAAGGTCCAGTACTCTGTCAGATGTTTCACATGACATCTCCCTTAACCTCACATCAATCCTCAGAGGTAGGTATTAAACCTGTCTTGCCAAGAAAACCAAGGCTTGAAGAAAACATATTTGAATTTTACTATGTATTCTAGTTATAGTTACCTCTGCAGATACTACTATATATGGAAGAGTAAATATGCTGGCCCTAAAGCACAGGAAAGTTGAGTTTAAATCTGTTGTCTTCTACCACATTCTTCAAAAATACATCAAATAAGCTTTTAAAATAACTCTAAAGTAGTCATGACTTTGAGAAGACCACTGTATGGCTTGCTAGAAAATATACAAGAGGTTCTAGCTTCGAGTTTGTGCTCATGCTCTTGCTCCTAAGAAATCCAGCATTCCCAATGCAATATAAGCATACCTCAGAGGCTGCTTAGAGGACTGACTGCTCTTCCAGGTGACAATGTCATACGATGAACAAAGCTGAAGCCAAGCACCAGAGGCCTGAATTATATAGGCGTATCAGCCAGGGTCTGATCAGGTGACAGGAATCACTCCAGTTATTTTAACAGAAAGAATTTAACACAGAGAGAGCCATTAATAAGACATAATGTTGTTAACTAGGTGAGAGAGTAAAAGCAGAACTCTAAGGTATCATGGGAGCACAAGAGATAAAAGGAAGAGGTGAGAATTATTCAAATAAAGAGCCTGGGGGAGGTCATGGAGGTGAGCTCAAACTTCTGAGGCGGAGGTGCTGCTCAGGTGAAGCAAGTGTCTCCAGGGTTCCTGAAGAGGCTGATCATGTGAGTGTTGAAGAAACTGTGAACTGAATCCAGCCAGCTGCTGCCTCAGGGAAAGAACTGCTGCTCCAGGGTGGAGTGGCATATCTTGCTGCTCCAGGGTGGAGTGGCACATCTTGCTGCTCCAGGGTGGAGTGGCACATCTTGTGCGCACAGATAGGAAGCTCACAGGAAGCAAATGGGAAGTGCACACCACTTCCTTGTCCTCCAACTTTGGAGCGTCCTTCTAGTACTCACTACTGGCAGAGACAAATACAGGGCCAGTTGGCAAGGCAGAAATGTGGCTTGCAGAGAGGCCTGGATCCAGCATCACATGGGAGAGCACAGAAGGCCATGTGTGAGGTTGAGAGACATGGTTTAATAAAGGGCACAAGTAACTATCCTGTGATGCTAGTGGCAAGGTCTCCTTATTTCACAGTTGAGTATACATCTTTGGGAATGATAACAGAGATTAATGGGCTTCAGAGTGTATGAAAGGGTTAAAAAGAACTTTCATAGTTTGGATACGCTTATTTAGCTTTCAGGACTGCAACTGCTCCCTCAGTCTACAATTATATCACAATATTCACCAGTATTCACTCTACATTCACGATATTCACTCTACAGTCATATCACAATATTCACCAGTATTCACTCTACATTCACAACGTTCATGCTACAGTCATATCACAATATTCACCAGTATTCACTCTATGTTCACGATATTCACTCTACAGTCATATCACAATATTCACTAGTAATTCTTGGATGTTACTATCACTCCTATTTCTTTCTGGGGGAAGGAAGTAGACAAGCATAGTCATATTTATATTTGTATTTCAAATATCTTTTTAAAAATTACCAAATTTACAACTACTTATCTTTATCATGTAGAAAGGCAGTAAATATGTATATGGTGGTTAAAAGAACATATTTTGTCATCAGACTGATCTGGATTCAAATCCTGGCTTTGACACTTGGTAGCTGTATGCCTTTGACCAAGTTACTTAAATTGCCTCAGCCTCACTTTTCCCAGCTATTATATGGGAATGATAATAGTACGAACCTCATAAGGTGGTTGGGAAGATTAAATTAATCACCACCATAAAACTCCAGTTGGCCATCAACTGCTTTTTTTTTTTTCCTGTGAGTCTCAACAGCCTAGGAAAGAAAAAAAAAAATGTTTCCAATCCCTGCTTTTGGGAAAAATGTTTATAGCCTTTCCACAGTATTCTTACCTCTGTGACAGCACTGAGCTCAATGTATAAGTTTTTAAATAATAATCTTCCCAACTAAAGTGAGAGTTCCTTACAACTAGAACTGTATATTTTTTACCATGTACACAGCTCCTGAAAAAAAGGTTATCTTCCTTGACAGATCCAAACAATGAACCAAAACACAAGCAGATACACAGAATCCCACAGCGGGAGGGGATGGAGGCAATCCAGGAGGTAAACATGGAGAGGAGTGATTTTCAGTGAAGGCAGAATGGTGAGAGTGTGGGCATCAGAATTACCTTTTTCCAAGGGCACACACCCTCCACCTTCCACCACTCTAGATTCTGGCTCAGTTTCCATAGAAAATTATGAACACATGGATCCTCTGGGTGCTAGAGACAGAGACAGAGCCAATATAAAGTAAAGAAGAGATAGTCTTGACTTTCCAGGAAGTGTGGATTCGCAGTAAGCCCAAAGGGTGGCTAAACTATCAAGGCTTAGCTACAAGGAAAAAGTGTGAATTTGCACAGAGGAAGCTCGTGCCTGTGGGGGGTTACAGCAGCGATCCCCAGCCTTTTTGGCACCAGGGACCGGTTTCATGGAAGACAATTGTTACATGGACTAGGGATTATTTCAAGATGATTCAAGCACATTACATTTATTGTGCAATTTCTTTCTATTACTATTATAACATATAATGAAATAATTCTTTTTTTTTTTTTTTTTGAGATGGAGTCTCGCTCTGTCACCCAGGCTGGAGTGCAGTGGTGCAATCTCCACTCACTGCAACCTCCACCTCCTGGGTTCAAGCGATTCTCTGCCTCAGTCTCCTGAGTAGCTGGGATTATAGGTGAGAGCCACCACACCTGGCTAATTTTTGTATTTTTAGTAGAGACAGGGTTTCACCAACTTGGCCAGGCTGGTCTTGATCTCCTCACCTCGTGATCCACCTGCCTCAGCCTCCCAAAGTGCTGGGATTATAGGTGTAAGCCACCTCGCCTGGCTAATGAAATAATTCTACAACTCACCATAATGTAGAATCCATAGGAGCCCTGAGCTTGTCCTGCATCTAGATGATCCCAGCTGGGGGTGATGGAAGACAGTGATAGATCATCAGGCATTAGATTCTCATAAGGAGTGTGCAACCTAGATCCCTCATAGGTACCATTTACAATAGGGATCACACTCCTATGAGAATCTAATGCTGCGGCTGATCTGATGGGAGACAGAGCTCAGGTGGTCATGAGAGCACTGGGGAGCGGCTGTAGATACAGAGGAAGCTGCAGTCAGCTGTCCCCTGCTCACTACCTGCTCTGCAACCTGGTTCCTAGCAGGCCACGTGCCGGTACTGGGCCATGGCCCGGGAACTGGGGACCCCTGGGTTAGAGAATCAGGGGAATAAACAGGACGGTGCCTGGTTCTAACAGAGGAGAGGCACAAGTACATCTCTTCCTAAGTCACATAGAGGCCTTCACCTAGGGAAACTTGAGGCTGACAGAGAAGGCAGAAAGGAACCCCTAGAGTCACGTAATGAAAACAAACTCACCTTGTGGCTTTATCAGTTTTAGGCAAACCAAGGCAGAGATCATTTGTGGCTAACCTGATAAGAGAATCTCATTTCAACCCTGAGTTCTTTTCTCTTTCAAAAATTTCCATCAGGAGTCTGGGAGCAGTGGCTCATGCCTACAATCCCAGCATTTTGGGAGGCCAAGGTGGGCAGATCACCTGAGGTCAGAAGTTCAAGACCAGCCTGGCCAACATGTTGAAACCACTTCTTTAAGAAAAATACGAAATTTAGCCTGTATGGTGGTCCATGCCTATAGTTCCAGCTACTCAGGAGGCTGAGGCAAGAGAATTGCTTGAACCTGGGAGGCAGAGGTTGCAGTGAGCCAAGACTGCACTATTGCACCCTGGCCTAAGCAACAGATCAAGATTGTGTCTAAAAAAAAAAAAAGTCAAATATTTATCATAAGATTGAAATACTCTGCTTTGAGACAATTACTATATATGCTCCTTACCTTCCTTAAATCTGATTCTTAAACATCAGCAGCTGAAAGAGGCAATTATCATAGAGAGCAGTTGCTTTAGAAAAAAAGATTTTCTCAGGCACTTCTAGAAATAGAAAGATGTGGTGAGTGATGTAAATTATGATCTGCAATTGTGATCTTTCAATTATGATGTGCAATTATCTTAGAAATGTAGCTACGATACCAGGCAAATGTTTACACCTATATCACAAATCTACTGCTAGGTATAATCCTTAAAGTCTCAAAATTAGCTCTACGCCTTATACAGAGTAGGCTGAATAAATGATTGCTGAGCAACTTTAGCAAAATAGCACAGGAAGGAAAGAAAAGCACTGAAACAGGAGAGCCAACCATGATCACGGGTCTCTAGTGCTTACAAGGTACAACACAGATTTCTGCAGGGCTCTATGTGCTGAAAAATATCAAGTATCTCAAGAGTGTGTCAAAAGTGAAGAGTGTCAGAAGTGAGACGATCATAAATGTTCAAAACAAGTGCGGGAGGGACTTCGATGCAAGGACTAGCTCTTAACATACAATGTGTCCCCTGATACCAATCTTATCCTCTTTTCTTTTTTTTTGTTTGAGACGGAGTCTCGCTCTATTGCCTCTATTGCCCAGGCTGGAGTGCAATGGAGTGATCTCCGCTCACTGCAACTCCCACCTCCCGGGTTCAAACTATTCTACTGCCTCAGCCTCCTGAGTAGCTGGGACTATAGGTGTGCCACCACACCCAGCTAATTTTTGTATTTTTAGTAGAGACGGGGTTTCACCATGTTGGCTAGGCTGGTCTCGAACTCCTGATCTAAAGTGATCCGCCCGCCTCGGCCTCCCAAAGTGCTGGGATTACAGGCGTGAGCCACTGCACCTGGCCTCATCCTCTTACCCGTGACACTTCAGGTCATGCCTTTGAGCTTTTTAGGTTTTAATGTATTCTCCACCATGAAGCTATTCAGAATCACCCTTCTCCCCTAAGTCATCTAATTTTCCCTTCTTTCTCACCAAAAACACTTCCTCAGTAATAGGCAGAGGATTATTACTTGAAGTTGCTTTCTTTTTTGACTGAAGAAATGTCAGGCATGTTATTTTCAGAGTGATTTAAACAGCTCTAGTGTTATAACTAAACAGAAAGAACAAAGATGCTAAAATATTAATCATCCTGCCTAGCTGTCCACTGGGAGTAGCTGAAAATGGCAACATGCTGCTGTCTCTGGCTTCGTGTCTACGTTACTGCCTGTGCAGCTCACAAACACTCCCTTTCCTGAACATATGGAGCAATCTCAGGAAAGAATTTGCCTCAGTGAACCCTGACTAGCCAATCAAAACCAGACGGTTCCAAGTTCAGTGACTAATATCAGGGATGAATTGTGCATGGTGAAAAGGAAATTTTGTGTGCTGGAGAAATTTATACCCTGAGATCAGCCATATCACAGGTGTGCACGATCACCTGGAGAGACTGAACTTTAGAAAAGGCAAGTTCAAACATTTCTTCAAGCAGCATGCCTGTCATCACAGAGTATGAAAAACTGAATGG
This sequence comes from Plecturocebus donacophilus, assembly GCA_004027715.1. Taxonomy (NCBI): domain Eukaryota; kingdom Metazoa; phylum Chordata; class Mammalia; order Primates; family Pitheciidae; genus Plecturocebus; species Plecturocebus donacophilus. The sequence goes on along the minus strand of PVKP010037165.1, from coordinate 12,334 downwards.
CGCTATGCGGTATCTGATCACCCTAACAACAACAACAACAATAGCTGCCTTTAGGGAGGATTTTCGGGACTGAAGCTGGGGCAGCCACTGCACTGAGCCCTGCATATAGGCGATCCCATTTAGTTTAATCCTCACAAACCAGAAGGTAGGTACAATCATCTCTGGTCTACGTACAAGCAATGAGGTTTGGGAAGATTAGTGAATTGCTCTGGCTTGTACACCAAGAAAATGAAGGAAGTGGGTATCTCTAATTCCAAAGCCCTTGCTTTTTTTTTTTTAGACATTATCTTGCTCTGTTGCCCAGGCTGGAGTGCAATGGCACAGTCTTGGCTCACTGCAACCTCCACCTCCTGGGTTCAAGTGATTTTCCTGCCTCAGCCTCCCGAGTAGCTGGGATTATAGGTGCCCACCACCACTCCCAGCTAATTTTTCTTTGTATTTGTAGTAGAGGCAGGGTTTCACCCTGTTGGTCAGACTGGTCTCGATCTCTTGACCTTGTGATCCACCTGCCTCAGCTTCCCAAAGTGCTGGGATTATAGGCGTGAGCCACCATGCCTGGCCAAGTCCTTGCTTTTAACCACCATACTATTTTAGTATTCTTTCCCTCTTTCTCATGCCCTAATATTCATAGGAAAGGTAAAAAGCTGGGAAATTAGATGGAAGAAACATTAAAACATAAATAGGTATTGGCTGTGTAGGATACATTGGAAAACATGGCAGACTGTTTCCAAAGAGTGGACTAAATTCATTAATCACCTTGGGAGATAAGTACTACTTCCAAGACGAAACACATTCTTGGCTCTTGAGAAGGCCCAACATTTATACATTTTCACACAGGCATAGAAATAAGCATTGGAGAGGCATGTGCTAGCTCTTAAGAATCTACAAACAGCAAAAACTTAAGAAGAGTACTACAGATTTCTAGCCAGTTTCATCTTAAAAGGTGATATTAAATCTCCAAATTCATTTCCAATATCAAAAGTGACACAGGCCTGGGTCCAATATGCCCTCTGCTCATCAAAGTTGGCCTGCAGGGTCACCAGGACAGTGGTGTGGCCAGGCAGTTCCATGAGGACCAGGGGAATCTCAGTTCAACGAAACTTCACCAACCAGCTCTGAGGCATGAGGCATTCTGACAACAATAACAATGCACACTTATTGAGTCCTTACTGTACGCTAAGTGGTATGCTAAGTCCTTTACATGTTTTTTTTTTTAAGACAGAGTCTTGCTCTGTTACCAGGCTGGAGTGCAGTGGCCCGAACTCAGCTCACTGCAACCTCTGCCTCCCTGGTTCAAGTGATTCCCCTGCCTCAGCCTGAGTAGCTGGGATTACAGGCACACGCCACCATGCCTACCTAACTTTTTATATTTTAGTAGGGACAGGGTTTCACCATGTTGGCCAGGATGGCCTCGATCTCCTGACCTCGTGGTCCACCTGCTTGGCCTCCCAAAGTGCTGGGATTACAGGCGTGAGCCACTGTGCCCAGCCCTTTACATACTTTTAACTCATTTCATCCTCACAGGAAACCCCTTGAGGTGGGTATGATTATTTTCCCTACTTTATAAATGAGATAACTGAGTTGTAAAGAAGTTAAGTAATTTGCCAAAGCCTAAAGCCTTCCAGCACTCTCTGTCTTAGTCTCTAAGGCTATGCTGTAGGGTCTGGAAGGTGAAAGCAGTATGTAGCTTCAGGACTCCACAACAGTGTTGCAGAGGGTCCACTCTCCCCTGGATTAAGGAACAGAATGAATATTCATACCCTCCCCCTCCCTGACAACACCATGACTGGAAGAAATCAGCTAGGAAGACCTCCCTCTTCTCGTTAAGGAGTGGCAAACATGCTTGGTTAATCGAGAGAAGAGCATCCTGGAGAAAGACTCACGTTGGAGAAGGAAAAGGAAAGGGGGAAGAAAAGAACAATACACACCCTTGCTTCACCAAAGTGCAGGGGACACCCTTTCCTCTAAAGAAGGAGAGTGCTGTGGTGCTTAATCCACTCTCCAGAGTGGCTCAGGGCGTGGAAGAGAAACAAGGAGCAACTCTAGGAGGCAGGGACCAGGGTCGCCTGCTCTGACCCTCGCAGTTGTTCCGGTCATGTCAAGGGCCACCCCCCTTTTTTTTTTTTTGGAGATGGAGTTGCGCTCTTGTTGCCCAGGCTGGAGTACAATGGCACCACAATCTCGGCTCACTGCAGCCTCCACCTCCCGGGTCCAAGCAGTTCTCCTGCTGCAGCCTCCCAAGTAGCTGAAATTACAGACAGCCACCGCCACACCCGGCTAATTTTTGTATTTTTAGTAGAGACGGGGTTTCGTCATGTTGGCGAGGCTGGTCTCAAACTCCTAGCCTCAGGTGATCCACCCATCTCGGCCTCCCAAAGTGCTGGGATGACAAGAGTGAGCCACCGCTCCCAGCCATGTCAAGAGCCTTTTATCCAGCACAGCAGCTACCATCTCTCACTATTTTTACAAGTGTATAGGACAGATTCCAGTTGTTTTCAAGCAAGCTGTAACTGAATAACAGTTTTTAAATATAGAAAGTCATAAAATACATAGCTCCCATAATACACATGTAACTCTAAAAGGCAAAGGGGAAAAGACACAATATTATATATTTTTAATGTAACTAACATGGCTATGATCAGAAATCGGGTAGAAATAATATGGCGGGGTTTTGGGGGATGTTGTTGTTGTTGTTGTTGTTGTTGTTGTTGTTGTTGTTGTTGTTTGAGACAAAGTTTTGTTCTTGTTGCCCAGGCTGGAGTGTAGTGGCGCAATCTCGGCTCACTACAACCTGTGCCTCCCAAGTTCAAGTGATACTCCTGCCTTAGGCTCCCGAGTAGCTGCGATTACATGTATGTGCCACTATGCCAGGCTAATTTTTTATATTTTTAGTAGAGATGAGGTTTCACCATTTTGGCCAGGCTGGTCTCAAACTACTGACCTCAGGTGATCCACCTGCCTCAGCCTCCCAAAGTGCTGGGATTATAGGTGTGAGCCACAGCTCCTGGCAATATAGTGGTTTTATCTCAAGGATTTATAAACATCTTATGAAAATGTTAGGAATGGGGTGATAACCTCCAGAGACTTGTATTCTAGTTAACCCAGTCCCCATCCAACCCAGCTGATTTTATATTCCATACCTAACAATTTTCAAATGCTTAAAACTGGCAGATAAATGCCCCACGTGTGGTAGGCACGGAGATGCATCACACAGTTCTTCTTTCAAGGAAGGCCTTTTTGCCCCAGCTGCTGGGAGTGCTCTTAGCAGATGGCCTTCCACTGCCAGCCTCCCAAGGGCACAGAGCTGCCCTACCCAAGGACATGGCCTTCCCAGGGTATTTCCCATCCAATGACTGATCAAGGCTGGGGCATATAAGCCCAGCAATGTGAATTCAACCTGGGACAATCCCGAAGGCTATTTTGCCTCCTGAGCTTCCCAGGGGGCTGCTGTCAAGGCCAAGCGGCTCCCTCTGCCAATCTGGCTGCCCAGCTCCCTCCTACAGGTATTGATCCCGTAGGTACCCCTCATATGCATCCTGCATACAAAAGCCCCTCCACAAAAGCCTTTCCAAGGCTGGTCCCCAGAGAATCCAACCTGTGCCTCAATGCCTCTATGGCTAAGAAAAAGAAATTCAGCTTTCAAGGTAAGTGGTACAGGTTAAGCCAGATGGTTAGAAAAAATGCTTTCATAAGTTATCTTGGGAATTTTCCTCCTCTACATGAGCTACACTCCAGCAGATCGTTAAAATTCAACCTAGGAGAAGGCTGGGCAGCTCCGCTGAGGTGGTCATTTGTGTGGTTCCAATCAGATAAAGGAGCACAGTGGAACCTTCAATAAGGCACGTTCAGCTACGTGGTCAGCCTCCAACCTCCCTTAAGCAAGGTGAGTGCGGTCCTGACCCACTTTAAAGCTAAGTCATTCGATATATTCCCATTCAGATCTAAGTTCATGTCTGTCTCTCATCTGTCTGTTTCATCTCTCTTTCATACACACACACACACACACACACACACACACACACACGCACGCTCACCTACCCCTAAAGAGATGTTCCATGCCTTTTTCTCTTCCTGTCCACGGAAAACTGAGGCCTAATTACAGTGGTATTAGTCAGGTTACGTGTTCGTAAGTGATATAAGATGAAAAAGAAATAGGATCATCTTATTAATGTACATCCCAAGCCACTGCTTCAAGGCCAAACTCTCCATAAGCCCATCCTAAATATATCTCCCAGAAACACAACCACTGCTTCTTCCTAAGCCTCTCTGTCTATTTCTAGCAAGAAAAAATACCAGAGAAAATACTGTTTATTAAACAAAACAAAACAAAAATGGCTACTCTTGAGCTCTTTGGCTGACCAAAGAAAATGTCAAAATGAGTATTCACCTTATCGTCACCCCTAGAGATCATCAAATTTGGAATGAGTTTAGCAGTATGAATCCTACACAAGCTGAGGGCGAAACCAGAAGTAGAGGGGAGGGTCACTCTTGGACACAGGACCTCAAATTATCCTGTTCAAATGACCCAAAGGGGTACAGAAACACATTGGAGGGTCTCCTAAATTCACTTATTTGTAGATATAGAATGCTTATCACCAAAACATACTCTAAACAACTAGTTGCAAATTCTTCATTACATAATAATTTTTTTGTAATTGTGCTTATGCATTTCAATCTAACCAAATTGGTTGACAGAACTGTTGTACCTTTGATGTCAATGCAGTTCCCCAACTACTGTTTGAAATGGTTAAAATAGGCTGGGAGCAGTGGCTCACACCTATACTCCCAGCACTTTGGGAGGCCAAGGTGGGAGAATCATTAGGTCAGGAATTCAAGACCAGCCTGGCCAACATGGTGAAACCCCATCTCTACTAAAAATATAAAACATTAGCGTGGCAGGCACCTGTAGTCTAGCTACTCAGAAGACTAAGGCAGGAGAATTGCTTGAACCTAGGAGGTGGAGGTTGCAGTGAGCCGAGATCGTGCCACCGCACTCCAGCCCTGGCAACAGAGTGAGACTCCATCTCAAAAAAAAAAAAAAAGAAACAAAAGGTTAAAATAAGAACAACAACAATAATAAAGAGTCCTCACTGCTGCATTCAAAATATTTTCTCAAAGATTTCACCCTCCTGGCAGGATTGTCTAGATGGAAAGAGAATGTCATGTCCCTTCCCAAAGTAAACCGTCGAGACCACATTACCTTCCAGCTCAAGCTCCTTTAAGGATTTGAAATCACTTGAAACGACTACTCAGCGGCTTCAGTCCCTTTCTTAAATGCTGTCTTTCCCTGCTCAAGCACTTGGTTCTAATCAGACCACTTCCTTCCTGCTGCTTTGGTTTTTATTACCAAAGTTCTTCAGTCCTTTTCACCACCCCATATGCTAAACAACTTCCACTTTGAGACACACATTCTCAGAGAACTCTGAGGAGGAGCCAAACTCAGCTAAAGTTCTTCAATAATGAATGAAACTGTGAAGAGCTACAATTTGTTTTAAGCAGCTTTCACCTTCTTTGTGTATCCCTTTCTTTCTGAAGAGCATGCATCTACTTTTTTCAGGAATCAAGCTTTCTTATTCTTTCATTGATTCTCCAAACACAGGAAAAGTTACATGATAAATAGGTCATATTTGGTATAGGCCTCTGTGCAGAAAAAGCTAACATAGCAGGCCTAACTGCTTTTTTTTTTTTTTTGAGATGGAGTTTTGCTCTATCACACAGACTGGAGTGCAGTAGTGTGATTTTGGCTCACTGCAACCTCTGCCTCCCAGGTTCAAGCGATTCTCCTGCCTCAGCCTCCTGAGTAACTAGGAATACAGGCACATGCCACCACGCCAGGCTAATTTTTTGTATTTTTAGTAGAGACAAGGTTTCAGCATGTTAGCCAGGATGGTCTCAATCTGCTGACCTCGTGATCTGCCCACCTCGGCCTCCTAAAGTGCTGGGATTACAGGTGTGAGCCACTGTGCCTGCCCCCTAACTGCTTTTCCTAACAAGGCACTACTGCCAAGGTTGGCCCTTCCCTAGCTGGCATCTGGGAGCTTGGATTTTGGGAGGGTCCCACTATGAGTGGCAAGCTGTGCCTGCACTGTATCAATGCTATGTTTCATGCTGCTTTCCTTCTGGAAGTCTGGAATTTGGGTACCTGCTAGACAGACGGTGCCGATGCTCAGCTAAAGGTCTTCAATAAGAAGATCCCACAGACCCAACACCCTCATAAACTCTGGGCACTGAGTCACTAATGAGCCTTCCTGGTTGGTCATATGTCACACATGTTGTCGCAACTCATTATTGGGGTAATTCTGTGCATCCTGCGGGATTCCACTGGGAGAGGATTCTTAGAAGCTTGCACCTGGTTTCCCCAGGACTTCACCCAAGAGCCTTTTCCCTTTGCTGATTTTGCTTTGTATCCTTTTGCTATGATAAATCATAATCACAAGGATAACTACAGTCAGTTCCCACTATTCACAGTAGTTATGTTCTAGAAAGTCACTATGAAGACTGGATTAGCAAACACTCAACCAATGTTCCTGAGGGAAATACGTACATCTATCTATACATAACCCATGAAGATTATAAAATTAAATTCTAAAAACAACTCATCCTGGTAGATTTGATTTTCCTTATTTTGCAAAAGAGAAAACAAGGTTCTGAAGTGTTAAGCAACTTGCCTGAGGCTGCTCCACTAAGAAGAGCCGGAGTTGGGATTCAAGCCTGTCTGTCTGGCCCCAGAGCCAGGGTCCATCCTCTGGTCATCCCTCTCTGAAGCTGAAACAAAAGGCAAAGCATCACCTTGTTCGACCTCAGCTGCAAATGTGCTTGTGGGGTGAGTCAACCTTTTGCCACTTTATCCACGTCCATGAATAAATGCGAGAGTACTGCTAGGATTGACTTGGGGGTTATAAGCACATTTTAGTGGGTAAGTGAGTATAAGCTGAATCCTACGAGTCCTCCTAGCAAATCACTAAACCTGGAGGTTGTCTTGGGGACCCCCATCATAGCCTACAAGGAGAGACCAAGTTCCCCTTCCTGCAAAGGCAATGAGGAGGAGAAACAATATAACTGGGGCTAAAGTGGCAGGAGGTGGAGCTTCCAGAGCTTCCAGAGCGACCTGCCCTTTGCATCTGTGATTACTTTGGCTGTTCCTTTGAGGTTCTCTTTGGCCTCTCTTTTTGGCTTGCTTTTTTGAAGTCCCTTCTCCAACTCAGCTGCTACAGTTGGATGGGCCTGTGGTAGCCTCCCTCTTGGAGGTCAAATAGGAACAGTGGTGAATGAAGTTCAGGGGAAAGGAAGACTGGTGAGTCACCCAGGCCAGCTGTCCCAGGGCCTGAGGAGTGATGGTCTTTTCCTTGACAAGTGTTTGCACAGCTTTTCCTTTGGAAAACCCTTGTCCCTTTCTAGTCAGATGGCTTCTCAGCCTGGCTACGTGGCCAGGGTCGAGATCAACATATGGGCCTAGAAGAAAGAAGTCAAGGAGGAATTAGGGCAGAAGGGGCAGAAGCCTTATGACTCAAAGCTGGCTCATCATCAGAGCTAACGCTAGCAGCAAAGTCATAGGACCAACCCCATGCATGAGTCTCAGGATCTTTTTTTTTTTTTTTTTTCGATACGGAGTTTCACTTTTGTTGCCCAGGCTGGAGTGCAGTGGTGCAATCTCAGCTCACTGCAACCTCCACCTCCCAGGTTCAAGTGATTCTCCTGCCTCAATCTCCCAAGTGGCTGAGCTTACAGGCGTGGACCAACATGCCTGGCTAATTTTTGATTTCTGGTTTTAGTATAGATGGGGTTTCACCGTGTTGGCCAGGCTGGTCTTGAACTCCTGAACTCCAGTGATATGCCCGTCTCGGCCCCCTAAAGTGCTGGAATTACAGGCATGAGCCACGGCACCCAGCCATGCCTCAGGATCTTTTCTGTACAGTTAGCAGATTCACAGACTCTGGTTTCCTTGCTGTAATATAATAAAAATATAGTCATCTGGCCAGGTGCAGTGACTCACGCCTGTAATCCCAGTACTTTGGGAGGCTGAGGTAGGCAGATCACCTGAGGTTGGGAGTTAGAGACCAGCCTACCAACATGGAGAAACCCTGTCTCTGCTAAAAATACAAAATTAGCTGGGCATGGTGGCACATGCCTGTAATACCAGCTACTCGGGAGGCTGAGGCAGGAGACTCACTTGAACCCAGGAGGCAGAGGTTGCAGTGAGCGAGATCACACCATTGCATTCCAGCCTGGGCAACAAGAGCAAAATTCCGTCTCAAAATAAAAAAAAAAAAAAAGAATATATATATATATATATATATTTTCATCCCTTGGTATCTTGGGGGATTGGTTCTACGAGTACCCCTTTGCATATACAAAATCCATGGATGCTCAAGTCCCACATATAAAATGGTGTAGTATTTACATATAAGCTACACACATCCTCCCATATAACTTTAAATCATTTCTAGAGTACTTATAACCCTAATGCTATGTAAGAGATGCAAATGCTATGTAAGAGATGTTATGCTGTATTGCTTAGAGAATCATGACAAGAAAAAAGTCTGTACATGTTCAGTGCAGATGCAACCATCCATTTAAAAAATTTTTTTGATTCTCAGTTGGTTGAATTCATAGATGCAGAACCCACAGATATAGAGGGCCAAGTATACATATGTTTGGTCTTCACCCCAGGTTCCTGGCACACAGCTTCAAAAACTTTTGGAATTTCCTGAGTGATAGAAGTGTCTTTTGTTATTCATATGAGTCTTTTTGGACCCCTGCTAATTTCTTTGGGGAAATTCATCTATGAACACATCAGATAATAACTCATGATTGGCTTTTAGACAATTTCAAAGAAAGGGCTAACCATACCAATGGCTAGAGGGCTGGAACTTTCAGGTCAACTCCCAATCCCCAGGGAGAGGAAGGAGGCTAGAGATGGAGAGTGGTCAATGATTTAATCAATCGTGCTAAGTAAAGGAGTCTCCATAAAAACCCTCGAACGAGGTTCAGGGAGCTTCCGGGTTGGTGAACACATCAGTGTGCTGGGACAGGAGAGGGTGGTACAGGGCACGGAAGCTCTATACTACCACCCCTAACCTCTACACCTTCCCTATAGACTGTACCTTTTCCAGTTCACTGTCCCCGTGATGGAAACTTTTAATAAAACTGTAATAGTAAGCATAGTGCTTTCCTGAGTTCTGTGAGTCATTTCAGTAGGTTATCAAATCCTGAAGGGCTGGGGGTTCATGGGAACCCCATGGACAAAAGTGCCTGGGGAGACCCAGGACTAATGGCTGGTATCTGAGGTTGGAACAGTCTTGTGAGATCAAGCCCTTAGACTTGCAGAGTCTGCTGCTGACTCTGGATAACGTCAGAACTGAATTGTTGGATACCCAGTTAATGTTGAACAATTGGTGGAATAACACACTCACTCTCTTTCTCTCTCTCCCACCAGCCTCTGTTACTATAATGTAGCCCCTTCCTACAGATGAATAATGAATGTCCCCAAAAAACACTCCCCAGTATTTAATGCCATAAATAAATGAAAAATAATCAACTTTGTATCTCTAATTACATTGTCTTATCACTAGAGAAATTCATCTGTGAACACATCAGATAATAATGTGGAGATATCACTCAAATCACAGAAGCCCTAGAAAACAACTCTCATAAACTATAAAAAAAACTTGTAGCTCGGCGCAGTGGCTCACGCCTAATCCCTGCACTTGGGGAGGCTGAGGCAGGCAGATCATGAGGTCAGGAGTTCGAGAGCAGCCTGCAACATGGTAAAACCTCATCTCTACTAAAAGTACAAAAATTAGCTGGACGTGGTGGCATGTGCCTGTAATCCCAGCTACTCAGGAAGCTGAGGCAAGAGAATTGCTTGAACCTGGGAGAAGGAGGTTGCAGTGAGCCAAGACTGCACCACTGCACTCCAGCCTGGGTGACAGAGCAAGACTTTGTATCAAAAAAAAATGAAGCCCCCAGAACACCAGCTGTTTCAGCAAAACGATTTCTGTAGATACTGTGACCTGGTAATAAAATGCAAAAGAGAGACTTTGAGCTCAAAACAGTAGAGAAAGCATACATGGTTGCCTCCTTCATTCCAAAGAGCACAATGAAATGACAGTCAAGATATTTTTGAAAGAATAAATCCATGGTGGCACTGAAAACAAGAAGAAGCATTATCAATGAAGACATCATTTTGGAGACTCTCTGAAAGAATAGAGTTGGGACTGTACTGACCAATAAACCAAAACTTGGGGTGGGGGGTGGAAATGGGTGAAATACAACTGGAAATACATCAGGCTGCAGATAAGAAGCTCTTTCTTTTTGACAGAACCCTGGAGAGGCTCCAAGCTTACAGTCAATGGCTATTGGCAGCCACAGAATGGCTACAAAGAAGTGGTTATAAGGCAGGAATCAGGGCATCTGAGTGGAGAGCTGTCTACGGAACAGCTGAGCCAGTCTGCCCACAGTCCTGCCCTGTGTAGACTGCAGTCTGCGATACTTGCTCCCAGCTGGAGCCCCCAGAACAGCCTTCTCTGGAGAGGAAGGTTTGCCTGGGGAGTGCTCATGGTGTTAGTGTCTGGACTAGAGAATGAGTCAAAGAATACAGAAACAGGGGTAAAAAGAAATAGGATAGAAACAGGGGTAAAAAGAAATAAAACATATAAAAGATGTCACCCCAAGGTTGGAGTTCTCCTTATCTTACTAGTTTTATTATAGCAAATGGTCCTGAATCTTCTTGGTGTCCTCTTTGACCTAAACATATATCCTAGAAAGAAACTTGCCTACTGGCATACCTTGCCCATTTATACAGAGTGTATAGCCTGCCCATTTATATAGAGTGCATAGCCTGTCTTTCCAATCAAGAAAGAAGTCTTTTGGGTAAATAAACCTGCCCAAATACAAAGAAAGCCTATTACAGCTACCTATACGAATTGACATGGTCCTTTATTCATAAATATAAATATGAAGAATCAATGAAGAATTAGTAGATGTGAGAAAAAGCCCATAGCATGTGTGTTAGTTTGTAAAGGCTGCCATAACCAAGTACTAGAGATAAGGAGCTTAAACATTAACTTTCACAATTCTCAAAGCTAGAAGTCCAAGGTATAGAAGTCAGCAGAGGTCATTTCTTCTTTTCTTTTTTTGAGACAGAGTCTCGCTGTCACCCAGGCTAGAGTCCAGTGGCTTGATCTCGGCTCACTGCAACCTCTACCTCCCAGGTTCAAGTGATTCTCCTGCCTCAGCCTCCCGAGTAGCTGGGATTACAGGCACCTGCCACCAAACCCGGCTAATTTTTGTATTTTTTAGTAGAGACGGGGTTTTGCCATGCTGGTCTTGAACTCCTGACCTCAGGTGATCCACCTGCCTTGGCCTCCCAAAGTGCTGGGATTATAGGCGTGAGCCACTGTGCCCGACCAGACATCGTTTCTTTTGAGGCCTCTTTCCTTGCCTGTCTTCTCCATGTCCTCACATGTGTCCCATGTACCTCTTTCTCTCTCTCTTTTTTTTTTTTTTTTTTTTTTTTTTTGCTGAGACAGGGTCTCACTCTGTTGCCCAGGCTGGAGTGCAATGGTGCAATCATGGTTCACTGCAGTGTTGACCTCCTGGGCTCAAACAATCTTCCCACCTCAGCCTCCTGAGTAGCTGATACCATAGGCGCACACCATCACACCCAGCTAATTTTTTTTTTTAAATTTCTTGTAGAGATGGGGTCTCCCTATATTTTCCAGGCTGGTCTCAAATTCCTGGGCTTAAGCAATCCACCTTCCTCGGTCTCCCAAAGAGCTGGGATTACAGGTGTAAGGCACTATGTCTGGCTTTAGGTTCTTCTTTTTTCTTTTTTTTTAGATGAAGCTTCACTCTTGTTGCCCAGGCTGGAGTGCAATGGTGAGATCTTGGCTCACTGCAGCCTCCGCCTCCCAGGTTCATGTGATTCTCCTGCCTTAGCCTCCCGAGTAGCTGGGATTACAGGCGTGCACTACCACATCCGGCTAATTTTATATTTTTAGTAGAGACGGGGTTTCTCCATGTTGGTCAGGCTGGTCTCAAATTCCCGACCTCAGGTGATCTGCCCACCTCAGCCTCCCAAAGTGCTGAGATTACAGGTGTGAGCCACCGCACCAGTTGGGTTCCTCTTCTTAAAAGGATACCAGGCACATTGGATTAGGGCCAACCACAGTGACTCCAATTTAACCTAATTATCTCTAAAGACCCTATCTCTAAATAAAGTCACATTTTGAAGTAGTAGAGGGTTAGGACTTCAACATTTGAATTTTGGGGGTGACGGACAATGCAGCCCATAGCAGCAGAAAAGAGAAAGCCTAAGATGAACAAACCAAAG